>JAVDPK010039007.1:0-23155 GCA_034780415.1 Cichlasoma orientale
GTGTGTGTGTGTGTGTGTGTGTGTGTGTGTGTGTGTGTGTGTGTGTGTGTGTGTGTGTGTGTGTGTGTGTGAAAATGTATTGTAGTTTTGTAACTTAAACCAAACTCAGCGAAATCTTCTGTGGAGCTGCACCGGTGAGAATAAGAATCTGCAGCATGTTCACACCTTCTGAATGCCTCCTCTGCACTCGGCACATTAATGTACAACATGTTGGTTAGTTATAATAAATATATCACCTCTTGCGTATTTGTGATTATTTTCACGTACAGTTTATGCAGCTTTCATGTGTTTGTAGATATTTTCCGTCACCTCAGAAAATATTTGCTTCTGCCTGCGTGGTACAGCAGGTGGAAACAAAATCTATGTATTAAACTTTTGGCAATGTAACGTGCAGCTCTTTTAACATTAAATGACAATGATATTAAATGTTACCATTAATGCTCTTTGATCATTTCAAAAACTGCAATGAAATAGTAGCTGGAAATGCACAGGAGGGATCCCTGGTATTCTGTGCAAACTGCCACATGACCACAGCAGTCATGTGGCAGACAGAGGAGGTTTTTGGTACAGCACGCTAACAATTTCACCAAGCAACCTCCAGCAACCACCTTCCAACCAGTCAGTGAACACACTTCTTTCCTCCTGGGTCACTGATCAGTACCGCCGATCCCTCCTGTGCATCTATGTCTACTTTTTTGCTGCAGTTTCTGAATTTATCGCTGAGGGAATAATCATAGCCTTAATATAAACAATAATAACCATAGCATCAATTCTTGGAGGGAGATTGCTGAGGAAATGTACAACAAAGTAGAAAAACATGAGTGATAAATACGTTGGCCTCCAAATAAAAAACTGACCACAACAAAGAGATGGGAGGGAAAAAAGTGCCAGGATTTTATTTGCTCGCATAAAACACTGGGACACCACCACAAGGTAATTAACGCATAATAAAACACAACCACACACGAGCATAAATGCTGGTAATGGTGTCGGGCGCTTGCTTAGGTTACGTCATAGGCGTGTACAAAGATTCACTGCAGACATATGAATCAGCCGTTAGGAAGGATGATCACATCAGGCACTGCAGCCCTGAACTTTTCTCGAATTACCCAACAAAGGTGTGTGTGTGTAACACAAATGCTGGATCAGACATTAGCAGAGTGCATCATGTGCCGCCTGAGGCACGCTCTATCCAGCAGCTCCCTTGCTTAAGCGATTGGGAGGATTTTTAGTAGTGAAAACCTACCTGGACCATTTCCAGCTGTGTGCTGCATGTGAGAGGACAACTGTGGACAATACCCCAGCCCAGCTTCATGTGTGAAAACTGCCTTTTAAACTATTATTTCCACATGATAGTTTCCCAAAAGGTTAACAGATGACACCTTTAGCACGCTGCGCAGCCACCACCGAGCTAAAAATAATGCTCTGCTAAAGTGCATTTAAGGAGAGAATACTAAATATTAACCAGCTGGTGAAACCAAACCGTGACATCAAAGAGTTTAAAACTGATGCAGCAGCTTCTCTCTGCTTTCCCTCTAAAGTGCTGCCGGAACCACAAAGCTATCTTGACATCCTTTCCCAGGAGGTTCGATGCCGAGTCACACCTTTATTCTTGCAACTGTAACGACTCTCACATGACTGCAACGTGACGTTAACATGTGAACGACCCAGAGGAAGTTTCAAATGCCTCGTCTTCCTCTGCTAAAGCTGTGAGAGACGTGTTAAAGAATAACACAGCAAAATAAAGTGACTACTGACTCTGAGCCTGTAGAAATAAAATGTCTAATAGCATCATGAGAGGCTGCATGGTGTTGTTGGATTTGAAAAGCATTAAAACCAGATGGAAGAAGCATAACTTTTTATTTTGTATTTTGGAAAAACTTTTAAAGGAGTTTTTATCAGATTTGACTGGTAATTTTGCAAATGCAATTTTTATGTCCCTGTACCCATTGAAATAAAAGTTAATTTAGGTCATGCTTTAAAGTATTTCCCAAATAAGTGCCCAGGATTACTCAAGAACAAGACGGGGGAGCCGACAGGAAATCAGAATATTTAATCCCGAATAAAAAGTGTAGAAAACAGAAGGCGTGATTTTTATGGTCATGTGCCACGATACAGATGTGTGACATCATGAAACATGGCGCTGCACGAGAGTTTAAACATCCCTTTGCAAAGTAGTGAAAGAATAATTTAGATTAAGTAAAAATCATTAAGTTTAGCATTGAAATATTCTTAAAGTACCTGTTGTACCATATCATAGACATCATTAATAAAAGCATGCATCCAAGAAACGGGGATATAAAATGAAACCCAGACTGTGAGCAGGACGATGTATCGAGTCTTTTTGGTTTCTATTCTGAACCTTTTGAGCCTTTTTCACTCTCGAGTTTCATTAACTAGCTGAGCGAAGTCAGCGGCTTCGTCTCTCGTTATTTTCAGATCTCATTAGTCGCAGAAAAATGAACGTAAACATGCGGCCGAACTCAGAAGTCGTCCACACACCTCGGCCCTCTGCCCTCATGCTCCTCTCTTCACAGCAGATTGCATTTAGTGGCAAAACAAAATTAAATGTAAATCTAATTTTGAGTTTGAGTGGGTCTCAGAAAATAAGAAAGGCCTCTACAGCTGCAGAGGGAAGCTCAGGCAACTGACCGGGATTTATTAACCGAGATGCCACATGCAGCGCCGCAGCGTGAGCCTCGGACTTACGTGCGTTGCTGTGGAATCTCTCTGCGTTTCGGCGCCAAATGAAGGCCTCCAGAGTTTCTGTGCTAATCTCCTGTTGCTCCTCTGCACCAAAACCGCGGCTCTTCCCCCAGTTACAGCTCCGCCAATCGCTCACCGAAGACTGTGTGTTAGAAAACGGAGATTATGCGCCGCGTTTGTTTGTGTGTAATCCTTTAATCATTCATGTAAAAGCCGTGATTTATCAATTACGTGTCTGAGCGGCACTTGAAGCGTCTCCATCTCTGATTATTAAGTGTGTTTCACGTGCGTCTTCAGTGCACGCAAACGGATATTCATCAGATCAAACGAGGATATTTTGCCTCTTTCTCACTCGGAGCTGCAGTCATTGTGCACCCCCTGCTCTTTGATGGGTTTAGCTTAATGTCATCTTTTCCATTAGCACAAATGCAACTTATTTTCCCAATTGTTTCCTCATCACATTCGCAGCTGCTGCCGCCAGGCTTCTCGTCCACACAATTTTTGCAGTCATTTTCCTCTCTGACAGCTCCAATCACGGCTCTCCTCGCTGTGAATAAAAAGCAATCTTGCCGGCATAAACACAATACTGCAATCAGCTGTGTGGTTAGAATGTAGATTGACGCTAACAGCGTTTCGTCTGATGTTTGCTTTGGATTATCATGAAGTTTCTTGGTTTCTTACAGCGATGGTGCACAAACAGGATTCTTTTACGTCTAATCTAATTTATCAGGGCTGGCAATTGTTGATGCAATCACTTAAACTGCCGTGCCATTCCATTACAAAAAGACTGGCACCTGGTTCGTCTCTCTTTAGAGATTAGCAGCCCTGCAGTGAGGATTTGGTAATGAGTTGGAGAGGATTTACCAGTGGGAATATAATGTGTCCCAGAGCTGCTGTGTTTTTCCCCTTAAATCCTCTCAGTGCACAGCAGCCACCAGTTTGGTGAGCCCTGCAGGTTTTCCAGCATCCCTCCGTCATCAGGCCGAGGGGAGGTCACATGCTGCAGATTACAGTAACATGAGGGGGGAGATTGGTTTTTGCTTTGGCTCGCTCTGAGCCAGCATGCCGTCAGCCTGAATGCTTACTAATCAGGAAAGGTTTGATAAACCACAGCGACCAACGCTGAATACAAGAAGTGTATTTTATGTTGTTTGGTGAGCTGCGATATGAAGAACGTCTTTTTGTCAGAGGGTTTCTTTTATATCTTATACCGACTTTCTTGAATAGTACAGCAGATGTTTGTTTCTACCATCACCAGATACTGCAGCAGCCTAAAAACAACCGAGCTGCCTGATGATCAGCTTGGGAAGCTATATATTAGCTTGCTAAAGGGGCCAGTTTGACAGTCTAAGGCTTGATTTATAGTATTACTTATAGTAAGGCGTTGCCTGACACGAATCCATCCATCAATTTTTTTGCCGCTTATCCTAGGCCGGGTCATGGGGGCAGCAGCCGAAGATGAAACCTCCCTCTCCCCGGCCAGCTCATCTGAGGGAAGACTGAGGCGTTCTCAGGTCAGCCAAGAGACGTAATCTCTCCAGCGTGTCCTGGGCCTACCCCGGGGCATCCTCCTAGTAGGACATGGCCGGCACACATTGCTCAGGAGGTGACCGGGAGGCGTCCCAATCAAATGCCTGATGCACCTCAGCTGGCTCCTTTTGACGCCTCCTGTGGACTCAGAACCTGCAGGAGGTGCCGTAGGGGTCAGGTGCAGTGTGTGTCTGGTGGCAGTCAGGAGTGGAGGCCCTGGCGGTCTGATGTTGTCGAAAACCACAACATTAGCTTTTTGCTACAAACATGGTTTGTTTGTTTGTTTGTTTTTTGGTGCCAGAGGGGACCATGTTCGGATGAAGGTGTCACAGGTGCTACAGCGGTGACTTGTGCAAATGACAGCAGCATAAGTGTGTGAAACAACAGCATGAGTGTATACAGAGGTTTGCAAGAGTAGTCCAGCTACACAACCCCACTAGAGTTCAACAGTCTTACAGCTTCAGGGAAGAAGCTGTTCCTCAGCCTGGTGGTCCTGCTCTTGATGCTCCTCAGCCTCCTGCCTGAGGGGAGTGGAACAAAGAGTGTGTGTGCTGGGTGTGTGGGGTCCTTCAGGATGCGAGTGGTGGTGGATAAGCTGACTCCAACAGTCCGCTGTGCAGCCTTCACCACCCTCTGCAGAGTTTTCTTCTGTGCCGCAGAGCAGCTTTCATGCCACACAGTGATGCAGGAGCCCAGGACGCACTCCACCACACATCTGCAGAATGAGGAGAGGACTGAGCTTCTGAGTCCAGGGTGCCTCAGCCTCCTGAGGAAGTAGAGGCGTTGGTGTGCCTTCCTGACCAGACTGGAAGTGTTGTTACCCCAGGTGAGGTCATTGCTTAGGTGAATGCCCAACTACCTGTACCTGGGGACCACTTCCACCGCAGATCCTCCAATGTGCAGGGGGAGGAGGGGGTGTCTGACTCTTCTGAAGTCCGATCATCTCCTTTGTTTTTTCCACATTGATGCAGAGATTGTTCTCTCTGCACCAACCCTCTAGGTGTCCCACCTCCTGCCTGTAGCCGGACTCATCGTTATTAGCGATGCAGCCGTCCCACGCTGTGTCATCTGCAAACATCACAATATGACAGCCTGGGTGTTTTGCTGAGCAGTCATATGTGAGCAGGGTGAACAGGAGAGGGCTCAGCACACTTTCTATCTTCATTTACATCAAACGTGATAGCAGTGTTGTACATTTTTGTTTGCTTTCTGCTGGATGTTGCTAATTTCTTTCTCTGCTTCTAAACCTCATAAATCCTCTTTTTTTTTTTTATGGATGCCTGGACTTTAAACTTTAATGTAACACCTGGATGAGCAGTCATGCGGAAATAATTTATATCATTTTTAATTGTTTTTTGGAAGCTTTTCAGCTTGTATTGAGACAATGAAGAAGTAATAAGAAAGTTAGAAAAAAGACATACAACAATCTTCGGGGTGGACTCAAACCCAGGCCTCTGCAGCAGCCTTGCAGGAAAATGGGTCACTTGCTCAACCCTGTGAACTAAACCAGCAACCTATCAGGTTTAACTCTCAGTGGTACTTCAGTATGTGCTTGATTTTGAGAACTGAGGAAGAAGCATTTGGACCTGGGCACAGCTGGTGATGTCAGAGTTAACAAACTAATCTTAACTTTGAGGCAAGCAATTTAAGCAGCTACCAGTGAGGGTGAAAAGCGCCCGTGGCTAACATATGACAGGATGGGAAATATTAGAGTTACCAACATCTGGAGCCAGAAAGCCAGCAAATGTCAGTCACTAAATGTCAGCTTCAGAGCGGTGGGAGACAAGCAGCTACCTTAAATTCAATTCAATTCAATTTTATTAATATAGTCAGCTCAAGGCACTTTATACTGTAAGGTAAAGACCCTACAATAATACAGAGAAAACCCAACAGCCAAAACGACCCCCTATGAGCAGCACTTGGCGACAGTGGGAAGGAAAAACTCCCTTCTAACAGGAAGAAACCTCCAGCAGAACCAGGCTCAGGGAGGGGAGGGGCAGTCATCTGCTGAGACCGGCTGGGGCTGAGGGGAGAGAGAGAGGACAAAAGACACGCTGTGGAGATTAATAATAACTAATGATTAAATGCAGAGTGGGGTATAAACACAGAGGTGAAAAGAGTTGAGTAAAGAAGAAACAGTGCATCATAGGGAACCCCCCCCCCCCGAGTAGTCTAGGCCTATTGCAGCATAACTAAGGGAGGGTTCAGGGTCACCTGATCCAGCCCTAACTACAAACTTTATCATAAAGAAAAGTTTTAAGCCTAATCTTAAAAATAGAGAGGGTGTCTGTCTCCTGAATCCAAACTGGGAGCTGGTTCCACAGAAGAGGGGCCTGAAAGCTGAAGGCTCCGCCTCCCATTCTACTCTTAAGTATCCTAGGAACCACAAGTAATCCAGCAGCCTCAGAGCGAAGTGCTCTATTGGGGTGATCCGGTACTACGAGGTCTTTAAAATAAGATGGGGCCTGATTATGGATAGTGACTCTGAAGCTCTGAAGCTAAAAAGTCAAGGGCAAAACAGATCCATCAGTGATTCGTGATCCAAGTGGAAGACTTGGAAATAAAACTATATTTTGTCCTCATTCTGCAGTCACGCTAGTTAGTCCGAGTACTTTAAGTACACCAGAGCTTTTTCGTGTCATTTCGACTGCTGGACTATTAGCCGGAAATAATGACTCAGCTGGCTCGTTTAAACACCGACCAAACAGCCTTCCCATTCACTGCTGATTAGTGTTGACGCGAGTGCTGTTTATAAATGGTAAAATGGTAATTACACTATGACGCCAACATTGAGCTTTGGAAATGACCCCTACGTCCAACATTATTGGAGAGTAGACATAACTGATATAGTCGCCACAGTGGATATGCTTGTTCTTGTAAACAGGGTTTTATTATTATGACCACCACACACTAATGTGACCTAATTATGCACTAATGTGCTCCTTGGCCCTAGAAGCAGTGTTTGATTTCTGTAGGCAATAGCCGGACATACTAACAATCACAGCTTTGATGAATATGCAGTTGGACAGCTACTGTTTGCTCGTCGTGTTAATAACTGAATAAGTTTCTTTTGTAAATATATATTTTAAAGCAGGGACTAAGGTAGAAAAGTGCAGCACAGCTTGAATTGATGATGTCTTTGGAGCCGTCTATCGGAAGAATGGCAGCAGGGTTTTTGGTGAATGTTGGTTCCCAGAGGGCCGATAAAAGTCAGCGAACAGCAGCCGAGGCTTTGAAAAGCCACAGGGAGCTCAGAGGCACTATAGAAGAGTGACACTGGGAGGCAGAGAGCTGGTGATTTGTGTCCTCAGAGGATAGGAGAAAGCTGGAAAGGCCTCAGTCAAGCTGTGGCAGCCATCTGCAGCGAATCCTCTCCATCTCATCTCATCTCATCTGTCTTCTTCCTTTTTCTTATTAAAGCACCCCCGGCCTCGCCCCCCTCACCTCTTTGCCCTCTGAGGTGTCCCCAGCGTTGGCCATTGACCCCAGCTCTGACCAGCCCCATATAGTTTTCCCCAACTGCCCTCTCACTCTCTCATTGTGAAGAGATAATAAATGGCATTTAAATAATCATTTCCCAATATCGTCAGACAGAGAGACGTAGCAGTAAGCTGCTTTCACTCAGAAGTCATAGCTTTATGGAGAACATCTGTTACATGACAAAAGCTAAATATATGAGTTTAAAAGGAAAAGCCATGTATTTGTTTTTAATTGTATGGATTAAACACAGAAGGAAGTAGCTGTTAGTGAGCGGGCCTTAAAGGTGCTACGCTCATTTAGCCACCTGTTAGCAAACACCTCTTCTGGGAAATATAAAACCTTCAAAATCTATGAGTGGGGCGCTTTACCGCACACTTTATGTCAGATGTTCTGCTCCTGATGCTCTGCAGCCTCCTGCCCGAGGGGGAGTGGGAGAAACCGTGTGTGTGCTGGGCGAGTAGGATCTTTCAAGATACAGGAGGCCCTTTCCCTGCATCCGCTGATGGGGCGATGGGGAGCCTGCTGCCAGCAATCCTCTGTGCAGCTTTCACCACCCTCAGCAGAGCCTTCTTCTCTGTGATGCAGGAGCAGAGGACGCTCTCCACCACACATCTAAGGAACAAGCTCAGGACTGAGCTCCCAAGTCCAGCGTGCCTCAGGCAACCAACACATGCCTTACCCGGGGTGGCTGCAGCTCGGGAGGTAGAGCAGGTCATCTATTAATTGGAAGGTGGTCCAATTCCTGGCTGCTTCAGCCTGCATGCCAAAGATGCCGAACCCCAAGTTGCTCTCCGACGTGTTCGTCAGAGTGTGAATGTGTGTGACTGTTAGAAAGCACTCAGGCGTAGAAAAAAGTGCTTTTATGAATGGGTGAAGGAGGCATGTTCTATAAAGACCTTTGAGTGCTCAAGTAGAGTAGAAAAGTGGTATAAAAGAACCGGCTCATTTACTGTTTCTGGTCTGCATTTCACTTTTTCAACTTTCTCCACCACTCGTGTGTTTGCAAACTGCATCCTCCCTACAAGCTACAATCTTCTAGCGATCAAAGCAATAACAAGGGGGGGTTGGTGCAGTAACCTTCACCAAAACCCAGCAATTGCTTGCCAGCCATTCAGAGAATGCACGTTTTCCCCTTGTGGTTACCAGGAGGGTTCCAACCAGTCTCTTAAACCTGTATGACTGAGGCCTAAAATAAGCTGATGGCGGCTCAGTTAGCATATTTAAGCACTCACACTTTGGCTGCTTTTATTACTTATCCAGCAAATTGTTGCTAAAATCACTTAATGGCTGCTGCACAGGTGTCTGATGTGAAGCAACATTAGGTGGTGGCTGCTGCATGTTGGATTTCAATATTACCTTTAACTACAGTAATAATGGGCTCATGTGAGATAACTATGATTGTTTTTCCCCTCAGTTCTGCATCTCTGTGCCAGCTGGGACATGTCGGAGCTGTCGGAGGATATTCTACTTTCACAGTCAATTTTACATATAAAGTTGATGTATGCACTGCATTTATTTATTATATATTATTATTATTGTCAGTGCATCAAATGACTCTTTTTTTAAAGTTAAATGAAAGCAAAAGGAAATATGTAAACTGTTGCAGGTTTTGTAGTGTCTGAATCATAATTTTCATTTGATGCATAAGAAAAACTGCAAAGTTGTGGGGTAAGATGCACAGTTGAGATGCGTGTGTGTGTGTGTGTGTGTGTGTGTGTGAGAGAGAGAAAGCACACTCTGCTGACCACAGCCACCAAATCAGCGGCACAAAACCTGCTTTCCTCTCTGCGTGTCTCGTTTTAAACTCACGTACGCTTGCAGAACAAAGCTGTCTCCGCTCTGCAACACCGAGTTTGTTCTTTCATGTCGTGTGTAGGCTGCGCAAAGCTTCAGATCACTTGAAGGAGACTGTTGCTCAGCAGAGGCGGCGTCACGTCGCAGCATTTCCACCTGTGGTAGCAGAGGAGAGGGTGGCGACTGAGCACAGAGAAATGCTCAGATGGAGCCCAGCCCTCGCTGACAGGAAGCCAAAAGGCCATCTGCAGCATTGAGCCATTGTGTGGCTGTGCATTAAGTTTTTGTGTGTGTGTGTGTGTGTGTGTGTGTGTGTCCCACATGAATTTACAGCCAGCCTGAAGTTAGCTGGATTATAGGCGGAGAGTAAACCATCGTGTGTGCTGTGCGAAGGACAAAGGCAGTTTTAGTAAAGTGGAAAATGGGAAACAGCAGGTTTGGATTTCAGCTCAATACTTTATTAAATAATCAATATAGTAAACATCATCATCATGAAAAAGGAAATAAACAAACAGAAAAAATGAAACAGTCACATTTTTTTGTCTTCAAGTTTTCCCCTTCAACAGTATTTTTACTTTTAGAGACACACACTTGAGTAGCTTTACAAAAGTCGCTCGAGGTGCTGCTTCATCTCGGTGTGACAGTTACAAAGATGGCTGAGGAAAGTAACCATGGAAACTCAGGAGCAGCAGCGGTGGAGGAGGAGGAGGAGATGGATACTGGACAGTTATATATTTATCTCTGCAATAACATCTGTCCAGTTCTGGCACAAGAAAAGGTGCAGAAATAAAGTTGTGAGATTTTTAAAGAGTTGTTTTGCATCAGAGGCGACACAACGATGAGAGAGGACGCCGGCTGAGCCGGAGCTGCCTGCGACAACCGCTGCACGCACAATGGACGGCTTTGTGTCACCAGCTGGTGCATCGATGAGAAAAACCTCTAACTCGATCAGTTCTTTACGAATTTAGCAACGAGAAAGGCCTGAGCTCGGGTTTTAAAAAAAAAACCTGCTGCTGACCACGTCTAAACGAAGCCTGGTGTGAGAGCCGGTCACATCACATGATTCGCTCTCTCTCAGGATTTTAGAAAAATGAGCTTTTTTCTTGTCTCTAGTGTTTCTAAACATGAGCAGACCACAGTAATGCTGATAGTTACACCTGCAACCATGAGACTTTAATACTGATGACATCATCTTTCCTGTAACCAATGAGATCCAGTTTTAAATTACCATAGAAATTCATTTAAAACATCACATATATATATACATATATATATAAAAAAAATCAAACAAAAGCAGAAGTAAAAAAACAAAAAGAAAGAAACGGTCTAAGCTACCTGGCTGGCATGCATGCTACTACACAGCAATATTATTTCTCGTTGTTCATTGTTTTCATTCTTAACAGCTCTTTTTGTTACACATCCACATATTTACATCATCAGTCTAAGGCGTGCCATGGACGTCACACACCAAGCTACAGCAGCAGCACTGAAATAACACAGCTCACGGAGCTGTGGCAGCTTAAAGGATAAGTGGTGATACACTTTAAAGATTTCTTAGTGTCAACAAATCAAATAATTATTGATATACTGCAGCTTAACCCTTCGAGCCTTAGCCATTAGACTATTAAACACAGAGACTACTTAATTTAATGAATGTAGGCACTGTAGTTTTCCGAGTCAAGCCCCGCAGCTGTAAATGCACAATGTGTATTTATCTGCAGCTGAAAATAGTCCCAAACAGACTTACTCCTGTTTCGCTGATGTTCACTAAAAACCACCTTTTTAATGTATGTATAAAATAAAAGTATACATTCGCGTCCCGTCTTTAATCAGAACAAATTGGCTTGCAGATAAACATGCAGACAAGTCTGAAAGTGTGAAAACACTGTCCGATGCGTGGTGCTTGTTGACAGCAAGAAACGTAAAGATTAACACCAGACTCATCACGTCGTTCACACAAAGAGTCTCCCGCGCAGAGCCAGCCGAACTATTCTGTGACTCTGAGTTGCCAAAGTCCCAGACGGAGGTCCCATCTACAGAGCGAGGTCCAACCTGCACTCAATATCCTGTTTGATCAAGTTTAAATCTCTGGAATCATCTCTGGAATCGTACCGAGAGTTCTGATTGGATGAGCAGAATCGCAGCTCCAGCTGAAAAGCGAGTTAATTGAGGAACAGCTCCACCGTCCAGCTCGCTGACTGATTGGACAGATATTAGAGCCTAAACAAAAAAAAAAGGGGGGGGGGGTGATGCCTTTTTGTTTAGGCTCAAAATTTTATAAAAACTGAAAAATTGTGTTAAAGCTCGAACTGAAACAAACGTGGTGCTGCGCCGTGTGCCGTTACAGAGTGTGAAGAATGAGCCACATGTAACCGAGAGTCCTTTTTCATTAGAGGGAGGGGTCACGATGAGGTCTTTAATTCCTTATTTCTCACTGATGTCAATGAGATGCTGCATCTTCTGATTTAATTATCTCCCAAGTCCACAGGAGGTGCATGGCTGCAGCAGATGTTGCCCTTAACTTTGACCTGCATTCGCACACAAACACAACCAAGCCGGTGCCAACAAACTGGCCCATTCTGCCCTTCCTCGTCCTGACAATGGCTGGCGGGTGTGGGGTGTCAAATCTAATGAAACAGGCAGGGAACAACAGCTGAGTGTGCGCGTGGGGAGGGGAGAGGCAGGAGGGGGGCGAGTTAAGACACAAGTGTCCTTGTCAAAGCCGAAGCCAGGCCGCAGAGAGAGCCGCGCTGACCTACAAGTCCAAAATGGCTGCTAGTCAACGCTCCAGAGAAAGCGATGTTTCACATCTCGACTCTCAGAGCGTGAATCAGCGCCGTCGCTCCACTCAGGCCGACTGCTGTGAGCTCATGCGAGACCCCTCAGGAGGGCAGGCAGGCTTGACTCCAGTAAGCCTGAATGAGTTGGAGTAGGCAGCGGGGCTGAGCTCTCAGCCTCCAGTTTGTCAGAGACGGGGGCTTGAAGGCTTCACTCGAGGGGAAGTGTTTCACCAAACGGATTGTGAACCGTTTACTTATTTCTCCATGTTTTCATTCTGCGCTTCCCCTCTCTGTTTGATCGGCCAGGAGGATTAGGACCGGATTACCCGAGGAGAATATGCGCACAACAGTGCAGCTGCATGCGTGTAAAGGTCATATGCGATGCGGGGATGCTCGTGCATCATACGACCTTGTGGGCGAGAATGTAGCGAAGCATGACGGCAAAGTGAGTGCCACGTGGAGGAGGGAGGTGGAGCACCAAAACCTCCAGATGCCTGGCTACAATAAGATTAAGGCTTTTCACACAATTTGAGATTTTTAGGTTTTAAACAGCTTCCTGGACTAAATGCATCCTAAACCCACTCAGGATCCCAAAAAAAAAGGGTCACGGGAAATTTTTAAAGTGTCTGGAGATGATTAAAGGAGGAAGGAAGCAGAAAAAACCCCAAATTCTTTTCTTTTTCAGGGAGTCTAAATCTTGTTAAACAAAAACAAGTTTTACAATTAGTCAACATATGCATATGCATCAGTGAGGGGTCACAGATACATACGAGCCCAAATAAGTTGGGAACCACTTCATTTCATCCCAAACACCCTCAAAAAGGCCTTCATCAGACAGTCGTTATTACGAGATGAAACTGAGCACAGCTTTCCTTCACTGAGGCCGTGAAGTCAAGCTCATCTGCAAAATCTGGGCAGATCAGCTGATCTCAACGCCAGCCCACATCAGCTGATCACTCAGCCGATACCCCTCTACGCATCCAGTTGGCTAGTTCATATAGGGCACGCTATTTAAGCTGCTTTAACCCGCCCACTGTTGCTGCACAACTGCAAGCCACTTTGCAGCACGCTTCCTCCGCAGCGCCTCCTTTCATGCTCCGTCTGATATAATAAATATCACGTCTGTGGCCACTGATGCCTGCTCGGCTGCTCTCCCTGCCTCTGGCTTTCCCTGTATGCAGTGTGGAAGGATGGGGAGCTGCTACCAAATATAAATGAAAATCTTCTTATGACTATAGTGGTCCAAATGCAGTTGATAAGCTCTTAAAAACTAAACACGATGAACTTGGAGCTCATCTGTGACCCATCGTTGACATGCGGGGACTAGGGATTAAAGTCACTGAAGCACACATGCCAATGGTTCATTCAAGGGAATACTTGAGTGGAGGGAGGAACATGAGAGAAATGAACTCCCAGTTCCTGAAAGCCTCTTGATAGCAGATGAGGATGCGCAGGTGAGGAGATGAGAAAGTGGGACAAATTTGGAAGCAGCAACAACAAACCCCTTTAACCACAACAGCATTCATCCGTCATTTCTGCCTGGATGGCCTTTGGAAAGCTTCGCTGCATCCACCTCGGACCCCGAGCTGCACACGTGTGCCACACATTCATGCACCGAGGAGAATAAAGCACACGCAACAAAGTATTTAAACGTGTGTGTGTGTGTGTGTCTACAGTCCTGCCCAGTCCTGCCTGGCTTGGATTAGCTGCTGAAGGCCTGCAGGGCTGCCGACCGGACAAGAAGGGGGCAGAGGTTGACGGAAGGGAGGGGCAGCAGTAATCGGCTAATCTCATTAATACCACGGCCGTGGGTGCCCTGTCAACAAGACGCAGGGAACAAAGGATGGGGTAAACAGCTGATGACCTTGGCTGCTGTCCACTGCACAGTGCCTACGCACACGGCCATGCATGCGCTCACACCAAACATGCCCATGTTCTGCTTCCACCTCGGGGTCAAATGAGATGTAAACAGAGGGGGAACCGCAGTGAAGGAAAAAAAACACCAACTGTCGTCTCAAAAACATTGCCTGTTCGCTTTGTTTCACTGACTGCACAGCAGGACCAACAGGACCAGACATGGACCCCTCAGCTGTTCCCATCAGTCTGGGTCACTTTGAACCGCGGGCGCATGAAGCTCAGCCAGCGGAGGATGTCAAGATGCTGCCTTGAATTACCCATATTTTGTCTTCTGTCACTAGTGGAAAAAACGTGTTTTGTGAGCGATGATGGCATCTTTCTGCCTGCTTTACACTGATTGATAACATTCAGGTGAGGCTGCGCAGACGCAGAGGAGCAGCTGGGACGACTGTGTCCAGACACGGGGGGGTGGGGACCAAATGGTTCCCCAGTTAAAATAAACTCAGAAACAACTTTAAGCTGCAGTTAGCCGGTTATCTGTGGATGGGAAGGACAATGGCAACAAGCATAGATGGGATGATTCAATAAGTCTCTATAATTCTGTCAAGATAAGCCTTCATAGAAGAAAAAGGAGTGGAGAAATCTGCATGATAACTCTGTGTGTGTGTGTGTGTTTGAGTGTGTCTGTGTGCAAGTGCATGAGTTTACACAAAGGCATGGGGTCAGCAAGGATGGGTGCTCACCGATCCAGCACCCGGCTATAGTCTTGGGGGCCGCAGCCTCCTTCGCTCTTCAGTTCAGCAAATACTTGTGTGAAAAAGTGCGGGTCTGCATTGATGCGGAGCATCTTGGAACTGGTGGCATCAATGATGGCGAGGCAGCGGTCCCAGAAGGCCTCCTTACCTGCCTCCACCAGGAAGGGCTTGAGAGGGTATGAGATCTCGTTGCCCATGTAGGAGTAGGACAGGTAGAGGCAGGTGAGCAGGATGGCCTGCAGCTCGTGCTCCGATGCCACCAGATCTCCGTCCACTACATCTCGGCACAGCATGTAGACAAAGACCACATTGGCTGGCGTGACGAAGGCCTGGTCCTGCCAGCCCTGCAGCAGCAGAGAGCGGTCCACAGCCCGCAGCCAGAGCACCGGGTCGGCCGGAGACAGATGCTTCAGGCGGTAGCAGCGACAGCACAGGAACTCTCCCAAACAGCGGAGGAGCTCACTGGTGGAGGCCTGGACGATGACGCGCTTCGGAGATGAGGTCACCGTGCCCTGGGGGACTTTTTTCACAGAGGAAAGCTGCTGAGATTTGCTGTAGCCATATCCGTGTCCCTGACCCATCCCCAGTCCGTAGCCGAGCCCCAGACCCAGACCGGCCGGGCCCTCGTAGCTAGACAGGTTGGCACACGACAGGGACTTCTTCACATTCTCGCGGTTGAGGTGCAGCACAGGATCCTTCTGGTAGATGTTGATGTTGTTGTTGTTCAGAGGATCCCCGAGGGCCACCGGACCACTGGAGCCTTTCTTTGAGTTGCCCTTCTTCTTTGTAGAGGCCACAAGTCTCTTCCATGTGAGTGCCGGGAGGAAGATGGACTGGCCCCTTTTTAGCCCACGGTCTTTCTGGCTGTTGAGGGAGCGGCTGCTGAGGCTCGGGTAGTGGCTCAGCGAGCCGGCGTGGTTGTCATAGTAGCCTGATTTGCGGGAGCTGGGCGACAACGATAGTACGGTGCCCATGGTGAGTCAGTCGGTGCTCCAGAGATTATACTGCCTCACTGGTGATGTGGAGGGAGCGTTTCCTCTTTTTTTTTTTCTAAATATCCAACAGATGTGATCTCATGAAGAGGTGAGCAGTGCAGACATGTCAGAGAGGGCTGAGTGACGGAGACAAAGGAAGAAAGAATTTAAACTAATGCAAATTAGAATGAACACAAACAAAACCAGCTAATCCCACAAACACATCATCTACTGCCAAGTGAACACTGTAGTTGACTGTAACCTCTTTAAGCTCATCTTATGCAGCCACAAAAGGACTCAACTTGACACTGCATTTTAGAGGGGATCCCAAAAACAGCCTCCAACACATTAAATCTTGAAATTAAGTTTAAATATTTCACTAAGAATAAACACGATTGGGGAGCTGAGCGAAGCTGCTGCTGTAACATACATGTTTAACATGTTTAGTCAGTGTGGATTAAGACCATTTGTTTCAGCCCTTAAGGGGACAATACACAGTCTTAGCCACCAGCCTAATTTAATCTCTCTCCAGATTCCTGCATTTTAAACTATTTAAAGGATTCCTCTCTTAATCAGCAAATGCACGAGCCGACGTGATGAATAGGATAGCGCGCACAGAACGCACTTCAGGCTGTTTACAGAAACATATTCTTTGTCTTATACCTTCTGTTTAGTTTAAAGCGATAAAAACTGTGGCATCAGAACCACAAATGTACATGACCGTCCTCAGTGCAGCTCACCTGTGTGTACACGCAGTCCAGGTATGAGAGGTTTGCCCGCTTTCGTGTTTTTGCCGCAGTCCGCGACGGTGCAAAGATGAAGATATAGGCTACAGGAGCGCAACACATGCACTGATTCTGCAGCTGCTGAAAATAACGGGACTGCGATCTGTTTGCAGGATGAGAGCCAGAAAGTCACTCTCGCAGAAGCTTTGACCGACTATTCACAGATGCCAAGTGTGGTCCGCGCCAGGCGGGGTGCAGGTGTCATCCTCCGCTGCGCCTCAGACCCAGGCGAGAGTGAAGGGTGACTGCATTCCGATTAATTGCCTTTCATTTGGTTCTCCATGTCCGAAGGGAACATGCAAACTTTCACAGAGTCCGAGTCCTTTCAATGCATTCCATCTCCTCAGCAGAGCCGTGCGTAAAGTCTCCTCCGTCTGACCTCGCCGGTCCCGGGATCGGACTGAGGCGCTGCTGGAGAGTCCGCACACCGCGAGCTTCAGTCACCTAATGACCGGTGGTCGGTCCCGGTAGTCAGACCTCTGAGAGCCCTCTCTCTCACATTAGAGACAGAGCAGCAAGTGAGCGCACGGAGCGACTCGGCACACACCGCCCCCCTCCGACACAGACTCCTCCTAACAGGGCTCGACTGCTACACACACACGCACAGACACACACACAGAGAGAGAGAGAGAGAGAGAGAGAGAGAGAGAGAGAGAGAGAGAGAGAGAGTCACATAAATAAACAAACAGTACAGTAAAATAGGCTACAAATAATCTAGATTCAGCAGCAGCAGCAAGAAGATTTAATGGATCCGGGATCCAGTAGCTTAAAAATGTGCTTATATAAGAGCTATTTAATAGTACATGTAGAACAAAAACGCACAACAGAAAATACACGTCATTTAAAATAAACTGTAATAATAAAAAAAAATCAAAATAATATAATTATTTAAACCAAATTTTTTTTAAATTAAATTAATAGTCTGAATTAAGTATAATGTAAGTAAATATTGGTGAGGTTAAAATATAATAATTCAACAAAAATAAAATTACATTATGTAAGATTACATGAAATTATACAAAAATGAAATAAATACAATAAACAAAAATATTTTAAAAATAAATAAATTTAACTAATTATAATAATAAATAGAAAATAATGGTAAAAAAGTAACTAACAAGTTATTGGTATGAAAGTTAGTAAAATAAAATAAAAATAAACAATAAATTACATTCATTCAGACTTTGAGAAAACAAGGTTTAATGTCATGAGATTCATCAGAGCTTTGTGACAGACAGGTGACCCGACCAGGGTGAACCTCTGGATGGATGGATGGATGGATGGATGGATGGATGGATGGATGGATGGATGGATTTATTCTCATCTGATAACCAAAATGATCAAAAGCTCCGTAGCAGAGGGTTCTAGACTTTTGTTTTCTCAGTTTCAAAAATGATGATTGAATTTGTGTGGGATGTTTTTGTGGAGTCTTCTGAAAGTTGTAATCAAACCGAACTGCAGAGAAACAGCAGCACCGTCAGGTAAGTGTTCCTTTATTGGTGTGTGAGGCAGTGGCAGTAACAGCTGTACTATTATTTGTTTGCAAAGCTGCACTTGCACAAATGTTGTTGTCAGCTCTGCGCACAGCAGCACTTCACCTGCTGAATGATGGGATCGTCTAATAAATGCTCTCAGCTACATAAACTGCAAATGGTGCAGAATGCATTTGGACCAATAAAGGTGTAATGACTTGAATGAAGTTGCATTATAGTCCCCGAGAAGCCTGGGGAGAAGCGTCAAGCACGGGAGGAAGGGGGCCTTAAAATTATAGGTTCGTGTTGATTTATAGGAACATTAAGGCACAATCGTTAGATTAAACGTCCTCCTCACAGATATATGAAACTGCGCATGGAGCACCTCCCTGAAGGCTTCGCTCCTGTTTACTATTTTTATCGTATTTTGCAGCCATGTTTTTGCTGCTCTGGGACTCCTGTTGGTCGCGACAATCCTCAGCTGAATAACCCCCTGGACACAAATCAAATCAAAGAGAGAAAATGAAATATCACATGATGATGTTGATGATGATGATGATGAAACAACAGTGAGTAACCCACACCTGGGAGGGTTTACTGTAGGTTACAGTGAGTAAGCCTCCCTCACGTGGAGGCAGGTCTGCTGGTATTATGCAACCGTCTTCATGCTTCTGTCCTGCGCTGTGGGCCGTTTATCAGCCTGAGCTGTCGAGCATAAGAGGGTCAGATAGGTTGTCTGAAAGGAAGGATAATATCAATAAACGTCTGCTGCTGCTTCGGTGTGCTGCAGCTAGGTGTGAGGAAATGAAGTCACATGCAGGAGCACTTGTACAGTTTCTGTTGTGTGTTTGTCATGAAACCACATGTTGTGAAACCAAATTTTTTAGTGCTTGTGAGTACTTTAAATTGCAACAAAGACATAATTCACTGAAGCTTCTGATCAGCTATGAGCCTTTAACAAGTATTGCTTTTTTCGATTGTGTAAAATCCCCTTGAGTAATTGCACTGTTGTTACTAGCTTGATAATATTTACAACTGCAGAACTGGAGAATTCAAATACCTTCGTTAATGCCGTTAACGTGTGTTACTGCAGCCTTTTATAACTTTGATGAAACAACAGTTAGATCTATAAAACATGGATACAATAAAACACGTTCCTGCGACTTGAAAATATATTTAAAACCCTTATGAAAGATGTGTTGTTGGAAAGTGCTTCCCTGAATTTGTTTACCTCGCTCTTTAATTTTCCATGCCAGACTCAGAGGCTTTCCCTGGCACTTCGACATCAATGGAGAGCTCACGACTTTCTGGGAAAACAGAGGATAAATTTAGACTGTATCTCAAGGATTCCCCAGAGACGAAGGATTGCAGGAAACCAGAGTTTTAAACGAGTAATCGTGGGCCGAAGAGATAAGAAAGGATTGTGCAGAGGGTGGAAAGAAGCAGGCAGGACATAAACAAGCAGTGGAGGAGTGACGACAAGGAGACACAAGAGAAGTCTTTGGAGTTTAGAGACATTATTAGATGTTTCTGTTAGTATGTGATCACATGTTTGCAGACAGGTGACAGATTACAGAGAAAATCTGACCCTTTCATCGGGTGTCTGGTGGCTTTTTGCCGCCATAGTTTAAGTTTACTTGTGCCCTTAGAACAGACCTCAGCATTGTACAGCCCACAGGCCCCACCTGGCCCTTGGGTCGTCACTGACTGGCCCGTATGAGGTCAATGGGAAATGAGTATACATCAAATCACCAAACACTCTTTGATAAACTCTCCATCAGAAGATGGCTTACAGTTTGTTTGTTGCAGCTTTGTGGGAAATCACATTACAGCTTTGTTGGTTTTATTTTGAAGGCCATTTTTATTTAGATTTACGTGTAAATCTGTAAATATGTTGGACCTGAAAAGCCCTGAAAAATGTCAGCTCACATTAAGAAAATAAATTGTGCTTTACTTTTACCAGCTTTGTGATTTCCCACAAAATTCTCTGATGGGGAGTTTACTGACGAATGTTTGGCGGCTCTGATTTGAGAATGTGCCAGAGGACTGTTGGAGTCAGCTTATCCACCTCCACCATGGACATTTACACCTCCAGATGCAGGAAAAGGACCCCACACAGCCAGCACACACACTTTTTGTTCCCCTCAGGCAGGAAGCTGAGGAGCATCAAGAGCAGGACCACCAGACAACTTCTTCCCTGAAGCTTAAGACTGTTGAACTCTGGTGGGCTGTGGGTTTCTTTAAGAAAAGAAAGTGGAAAAGAAAAATGAAGCTCTCAGATATTTTCAGTGTTGATTAAACAGTTGCACACAGTTTTTTTTTCTACTGTTGACCCCGTATGATATCAGAGAGACTGGATATCGCTAATATGGTGATCTTAGGTAAACAGCTCTGACTGTGAGCACAGAATCCCCGCCCACCTTCTGTTTGTGAGGGGCAGCCAATCAGAAAAAAGGGGAAGGGGAACTAAAACAGTTCAGACAAACAGAGTCTTCACCAAGGCCCAGCGTAACATAAATAAGGACTATTTTTAGTGATGCAAAACTACTCTACTAGACTCCAAGAGTAGAAATATGAGGCTGGAAATGAGCATAACAAGCCCCCTTTAAATTACAGTCGGTCCCCTTTAAGTCTAAACCTTAAACATGTATTCTGATCCCTTTCACACTCTGAACTGCTTCCAAGAAGAAAGTTAATCAGAGCGTAAATGCACTGTGCTTAGGTCCAGAGATAAACAAGGAAGATAAATTTAGCTGCCGACCACTCTATCATCCAATTAAAGGCGCGAATAGCCCTACTGGCCTGCAATCCTGCGCACAGGATTTAGCCCTAATGCACAGGTTTGTAACTCTCAGCAAGATCAAGCAGGTTTCTAACTAGTCCTTTAATACCTCCAATAATTCATCTCAGCATGAGGTCAGTAAAATAAAATCACGCATTTGTACGCCAAATGTTGCCTGAATCATCCAGCGTCCATATTTGCAGTGAACAGAAAGAGATGTCATCAGATGGCGAGTTTTCAAGGATGACTACAGCAGCTTGTTAGAGAAGAAAGTGAAGCAGCAAACTCAGATCACCTTGATGGCTTCAAATCTGTCAAACAGACACGTCACCCCCCACCCCCACCCCCCACCCCCGTGCTAAAATCCCCCAGCTCAGCAGCTGTGAAGGACAAAAATCCCCCAGAGACACCCTTCATTCAGTGAAAGCACATCTCAGCTTCCGGTGTTCAAGGATCTTTTGTTTAGGTGCCCAGTTCAGAGGATAAGATAAGAAACATGGTAGTTAAATTCTGAAAGATTAATTAGATCTTTTCCAAAGAGTGAATCTACGAGCGCCGAATAACAGTGAAAACGATAACAAAGGAGCTCTCAAAAGTTACTGTGGTTGAAACCACTCACCTGATTGATCGTGAATCACTTCAGAACCTTACAGAATGTGTCTAAAAGCTTGTTTGGCAGCTTCTCTAACAAGCTGTCACAAAAACAGCCCTCCACTGTATTTATTACTGACTCATCCTCCAGGAGAGTGAAGCCTTAATAAGATAAAACTCTCCGACGGCGCGCTCACAACATCTCTTCAGAGTTACTGCAAATGTTCGCTCATTCATGAAGGATTTGGGGTTTGAAAGCAGGGTTTTTAACATTCTCGCCAGCTCGGCCCATCGCGCACAGAACAAACGCGTTATAAAAGCCTAAATAAATACATGTATTAAAGGAATAGTGCAACATTTGGGGAATACCTCAATTTGAGCTTGCTGGGAGTTCACAGACTGATGCGACTCTCATATCTGATACATTTTGTGGTAGCTAATTAGCTCAGCCCAAATACTGTATATAAAAGATGAGTGTAGCCACCGATGATGATGATCACGACTGGTTTTGGACAGTCAGGGGCCCCAAGGCTGGGATGACCTGGCCACGGATTTTAACATGGGGTGTCCCGTGTTTGGAGTCACTAAAGGAACTGCAGGTTTTGGCTTCATTTTTCAGGTTGCCGTTTGATTCCAGTACAATCCATAAAAGTGCGCCTGGACTGGGATCCTGGCCTCTCAGAGAGGCTCGAGGTGTCCTTTGGTGTCAGTACCAGGATGAGACAGGTCTGAGTCCAAATTCTTCACATGCATGTAACACAACTATATAAAATACAGGTGAGTTTTCCTCACTGCTGTCTCCAAGAAGTCTTTCCTGTCTCCCTCCTGACAGTGCAGAGCAATTTAAAACATCTTAGCGAGCCCTTCTGCCCGGTTACAGAGGATAAAGATCGAAGATCAAAGCGTCACGCTGAATCACTGTGCATAATAAATCTGAATTTAATCATGGACAAATTTGGCACATTGTCTGAGAGCATGAGTCACCACTATTGTCACATCAGCAGCGAGACTCAGTGTCACCGCAAAAGGAGAGAGTGCTGATGGGACATGAAAACCTCTTCGAAACTAAAACAGTAAGAAAAAAATACCAAATTCTGCTCGTGAAAGAAGAAGAAAAATACGGGAATGGGGGGAACGTATGAAAGGAGGATGCTCTGCTCATATCTGGAGTTATGTGTGTGGGTTATTCAAGGGGCATCAGATCACATGATTAAACCCAAATAAAAGACAGAATGAATAGTTTGAGCCCAAGTCAACAAGATGCAGACAAAACAAGCAGACGCAGTCGTCTTGTGGCACGAAGCCATCTTTGTTTTCTCCTCTGTTTAGGTTTGATGTCAGAGTGAGCCGTCTGATTGGCTGCCCGAGCTGTATAGGGGAGATCTCCTCATTCAACAGACAGACTCACACACACTCACACTCACACGCACATCGTTTGGAGACACACCCGCACCTTAAAGCAGGTCTTCATCCCCCGGTGTGATGATTACGGGGGCTTGTTTTTTGTCCCCAAAGAGGAGGCAGATCGCCGCAATTTGTGTAAAACTGATTTACGTCCTCACAACATGATTAACACCATCACACACACACACACACACACACACACCCACACACACACACACACACACACACACACACACACTGCGCTT
>JAVDPK010039015.1:0-23148 GCA_034780415.1 Cichlasoma orientale
GTGTTGTCCCATGAAAAGATATACTTAAATATCTGCAGAAATGTGAGGGGTGTACTCACTTTTGTGATACACTGTATGGTGCTAGGAAGCCAAGAGGCTCCTATATAGAGGCAACAGTTGCCAATATGCTTCTGTGCATCACTGGCTGCTTTGCTAGTGTTGTTGAATCTGAAACTATCCTGTTCTATACTCAAGTGAATTCCTAGAGCTTGTTCTCATGAAGGTATGCTCTGTAGGACAACGTCATTCTTTGGTACAAATTTGGTACAAATCTCTCTAGCTTCTAGTGCTAATTGAATGGTCCTTTCTACTGTGCTTGTACTTGTGACTCTGTCATCCATATAGAAGTCCTTTGTTACAACCTGTAATCCCGCTGGATGTGAGAGTTTGTTTGTTTCAGTCCATAATTTGCAACGCCAGGGGACGACACTGCGCCAAAAGGATGGGCCTTGATTAGATCGCCTTTAGAGGATTTGTGTTTCCACCAAAGGAAGCACAAGTAGTTATGAACCATGTTTTGGCACATGAAACTGATGAAACATTTTCTCTGTGTCACGCATGAGTGCTATTGGGTGCCCAGGAAGGAGGTGTTTATTGAGGCCTTTGCCATTATGGTCTCTGAGAGCTACTGTGACCTGGTGGTTCCTAAGTGAAGCCAGCCAGTCGGGCACTTTACGTAACAGCTTCTGATTTTCTGCAATCATTTAATATGTCTTGGCCTTTCACATGGGGCATTTCTTGTAAGCAGGTGTTCAGGAAATCAAAGAATGCTCTTAGCTCCTCTGCATCTCTGAGCTGTATTTTTGGCCATTTTGACAGTTTGCTTCTGAATGCACACTGTATGACAAAGAGCTGGCCATAGCTTTCATCAAGTTTACTTCATGGATCTCTGTATGCCTCTTCATCATTTCTTAAAAAGGTTCCCTCAAGGCATTTTTCAGCTGTGTGAGGATATATTCTTTTTTTGCCAATGAGAAACTGGAATGAGGCTCTTCATTCAATGTAGTGAATTGGGTTGCTCCCACAGTGTTTAAACACTGTGGGAATTGGAATGGGGAGGCTATTTGAATATCAGTAAGATATTCTATAAGAAATTTCAGTAGTTGCCGTCTATGTGTCAGCATAGACGGTGTATATTTAAGCCCCTGCATTTGTTCTGTTCTTTGTCACGACCACTCTCATGGAGTGTGGGTTTTTGTTCCAGTTTTCCCGTCCACTTATCAGTTTAGTTTTGTTAAGTACTCTCTGCCATTGTATTTACATTTTGAGTTAATTCATTAATAAACCACCGTCAACCTTCTGTCCTGTTTTGGAGTCTGCTTTTGGGTCCACCCTGCTCACCGCGAAAACATGACAGTATGAGCTGATGCACGTTTTCCTGTTAGATATCTTGACTAGTGTGAGGTGCCTCCATATCTCTTTCAGCTTGTAAACATTCTAAGTGTGCTCGCTCAATTTCTAGATCCCTTTAATGCCATTTTTCCATTTTTTTTATAGTTTTATTTGCTCTTTATGTGCATTTCCTTCCACCCCCACCCACCACCTTTTCTTTGGAGGCTGATGATTTCTCTCATGCCCTTCCACATGTGCCTGACAAATGTTTTTCTCCAGTTTTTTCTCCAGTTTCTTCCTCTATGCATCCTTATTCTCTCACAGACTCTCGTTATATTTCCCCTATATATCTGCTGGAGCTCCACTTGGTCCCCTGAACTAACGCTACCCAGGAGCTACTATGACAGGCAGCCACTAGCACGGCACCATGGTAACCTTTGTTACCATCAAAAACTGAACTGAAGGCCTCCAGATTTAATTCGAGACCTAAAACAAAACTAGTGCTTTTACTATTTAAAAATTACAGCCATTTTTCTACATAATCCCCCATTTTGAGGCTCATAATTAAACATCATTTTAAGTATAATGATTGTTTTTAGTACTTTGATGAAAATCCTTTACAGTCAATGCCTGAAGTCTAGAACCCATGGACATCACCAACTGGAATTTCCTCCTTTGAGAGGCCTTTACTGTAGCCACTATCAGTTGCTTCCTACAGTTTGTCACCTGTTCTATTGGGTTGAAATCAGGTGACTGACTTGGCTATTGAAGAATGTCCAGTTTCTTTGCTTTTAGAAACCCTTAGATTGCTTTTGCCCTATGTTTTATGTCATAGCTGTGAAGTGCTATTTGATCAGTTTTTGCAGCATTTGGCTGAACTGAAGCAGAAACCACTGTCTTCTACCCTTCAGAATACATCCTGGTACTTCTATGAGCAGTGACATCATCAACAGTAACCTGCTTCCATTGGCAGCCATACATGCCCGTGCCATAACATTGCCTTTGCCATTTTTGACAGATGATCTGGTATGCTTTTTTTTAATGAGCTGTTCCTTTCCTTCTCCATATTTTTCTCTTCCCATCATTCTAGTACAAGTTAATCTTGGTTTTATCTGTAGTTTGCACCTCATTGAAAACCCTTTGTATTTTTTAATTCATGAAGGTTTCTTTTGGTTGCAGACTTTGACAATAATGTGCCTACCTCTTCAAGAGTCTTCTTGACTTTGCTATTTTTATGACGGTTTTTTTTTTTCAACCAAGGTCCCAGTGCATTCCTTCTTTATAAGAATATTTCAGAATAATGATTTGTCCACTCCTTGTCCACTCCTGAAAAATCTCTCTCTGATAGGTTTATTTTATTTTTTTCAGCCTATTAATGACTTAATTCACTTCCCTTTTAGACTTTACAGCTGGGTGGCTGTAGCTCAGGAGGTAGAGCAGGTCACCCACTGATCGGAAGGTCGGCGGTTCGATTCCTGGCTGCTCCGGGCCACATGCAAGATACTGAACCCCAAGTTGCTCTCCCCAAGTTGCTCTCCGACGCTCTCCAAGAGAGTAGAAAAGCGCTATATAAGAACTAGTCCATTTACCATTGAGCATTCCAGTGAAAATACAGTATATCAAATGCAAGTTCAACACCTCGGATCAACTTCAGGTCTTTTATCTGCTTGATTGGTCAATAAATAATGAGGGAACAGGCCTCACCTGGCCATAAAATGTTTTGTCAGTTAAATGTCCTATTACCCTTGAGCCACTAAAAATGGGAGACTTTGTATTAAAGGATGTAAATGGTCATGCCAAACTTGAAGCCCCTTAAATTAAAGTTAAAAGTCTGCACTTCAATCACATCTTGATTGTTGGTACTATAAAAACTATAAAAAAAATTGTGTTATTGTATGACTACTTATAGACTTGACTGTACCTCCTGTTAATTTTGTTATGGTTTTTGTTAAAAACTAGACCACTCAAAAATAAATTATAGAATCAATGGGACACTCAACGGAAAAGAAGGACCTAAACACAATACTGTATTGCCCAGGTGCTAAAAGTTACTCATCAAAATTCATCATAACTTCATGTTGTGTTCAAATGTTGTTTTGTTCTGATAATGAAATGTCAGAAATGATCAGTAGTAGAAACATTTTTAAATATCTCTGGAGTTTTGGGGGCTTTAAGGCTGTTCACCAAAGCTTAATTAAAAAAAAAAGAAGAAAGCTTAATTATTTTTCTCTTACTGTGACATTATAGTTCCTGTATCTAAAATATGGCTTCTTAATCTAAGGGGTACATTACATTTATTAAGATAAGCAATATAAGAATGATATAAGCGATATAAGAAATGTTTGAAATTGGTGCAACCACGTGTATCCCTTGCATGTGCACAAATGTTCATGATCTGTAACAGGACAGATCCTGTCTTGAGACCTATAAATGATGTGTGAAAATGTGGGAGGGAAATTTATATTTGTCTACTTATTGAATTATTAATATTTGTCTACTTGTTGGGGGTGGGGGGGTGGCTCACCCCCAATAGGCTGCGGCTCAGGACGTATCGCTGATAGTCTACTAATCAGAACCTAAAACATTAATTGAATTCTATTTTGAACATACATCCATTCACTTCCGCTTATCCTGTTCAGGGTTGTGGGGTTTCCAGAGGACCTCAAAAGCTAATTCAGCATAGGTGAATAAATACTGCACTGTATCTGAGCTACTGTTTTAAAAATCTGTGTTTTCTCTAAGGAAAACCAACTACAGTCTGGCAAGTAAAAAAGATAAAAAAAATTTTTTTTCCTTCTGCTCATTTTGGTAATTTATATTCACACTCCCAATGTATATAACAAGATACTTCAATTTTGTCTTTCATTCTAACTCATGAACAAATTCAATTTTACAGTTGAAGCAACATGCAGGAGGGCTTTATCTGTATTGCTTGCCTATATGATATATAACATGTCTGTGGAGTTCTCCCTATCTGACTGCTGGCAGATAACTTGCCATCTGCTGAAGAAAACCAAGCCTGAAAAATAATTGATAAATCTGACAACCACTGATCTTGATGACTGTCTGAATAAATGAAATTGTAATGCTATATGGGTTAACAGCACGGTGGCGTGGTAGTTAGCACTGCTGCCTAACAGCTACAATGACATCTAGAAGGCTTTGATTCCACCTTCCAGCAGCCCAAAGACACGTAGCTACTGGGGTTAGGTTAATTGGTTACTCTAAATTGCCCATAGGTATGAATGGTTGTCAGTCTCTCTGTGTTGGCCCTGCGACCCTGGTGACCTGTACAGAGTGTACCCTACCTCTCGCCCTATGTTAGCTGGGATAGGCTCCAGTCCTTCTGTGACCCTGAACAGGATAAGCGGAAGAGAATGGATGGATGGGTAGTGGTATAATAACTTGACATTTCTTGGAATAAAGAACAGAATATAGACTGTAATTTTGTTCTCTCAGTGGAACAGTATATAGTGTCAAATTGCTATTGACCATTTAATAATGAGTCCAATCATTTTTTTACAGGTGCCTCCTTTCCATGATGTATACAACAGAGAACTGCATCCTACACTGAAACTCAATGAGATCGAAACCAGTGTAAGAGACTTTACATTACATTCACACACATTTTTCCATATTTGACTCTGCAGTCTAAGCATCTAATCTCAGACTTACATGCTTAAAATATATTTTCCTAACTTTTTGCACAAGGATGTGCAATATCCTAGTACACAGTGGAGGGAGACAGGAAGGTGGGAGGACAGAGACAGGGGAAGACATGCGGTAAAAGGCGAGGAGTCGGGACGCGAGTCGGGACGCGGGCCTGTGCCGTCCGCACTGCCATGTTTTTGTCAATTAGTCACACACTCTCTTTTTACACCTTCTGCTTTGATTATCAGGGATTTCATAATCTGAAATATTGGCTTTGTTAATGTGGTCACATGCTGTTTTCCTTGAGCTGCTACTATGGATAATCTGGCAGTTAGAGGAGTAGCTTGTCCATATCTGTGTTGGCACCAGGTATACTGTCCTTTAGCAGTCTGAAGTGGCAACGAGAGAATTTCATCCCTTTCATCTCCTCAACACTTGAGAGAAAACAGTTTTTATCTCCGGCCCAGTTACTTTCAAGCCCTGGGTTGCAGTGTGGTTCATTTTAGTTTAATCCTTAGCCTTTGCTTCTCTCTCTCTCTGTATAGCTTAGAATCTTAGTTTCGTTCACAACTCTTACCTGTTCTGGGAGGGTTTATGTCTATTTATTAATTATGTTTATCACCTGATGTGTTAGGCAGCATTGTATTTGGTGCCAACTTCCAAACATGACTCCAAACCTAAGTGTCCAAGTCTTTGAATTACATTTTAACGAGTGCAGACAGGTAATTTTACTGCAGCATTGCAACATGTGACACAGTTGGAAAATGCAATTGTCATAGCTAGTGGTGTGGAGAAGACTCAGATGTAGACTGAAGGAAAGTTCACAAGTTTATTTACACCAAGGAAAGCAATGCCAAACACAGGTCCAGCCTTGCCAGTCACTGAATGTTAAATGCTCAACAACCCGGTGTCGACTGAAGGGCTCCTCCTCATATAAATAGTGCTTTCTTATTCAGCTGATAGCTGCCAGGTGAGTTAACCAGGATGGCGACACAGATGTTAGGCCAACCCCTGAAACACAAGGTGAGGTTAACATACACAAAAAGCACATGGCACACAGGAGAGAGAGCTGAGAGGAGAAAAAGAAAGAAAAAGAGTGGATCAGCACAGGAGGATTAGGGGACCATGACACTAATTCTCCACAATAGACTCAATAGAAACAGGGTTGACCTTCATGAAACTGCACTCAAATAGTTTTCATCATAATCTCATTTTGTTTAGTTTGTATCGGTTGACACTTGGCCATGTGATCTGGCCATGTGATCTGCATAAAAGTGTCCTAGCATTTTTATGGTGGTGTTTGCCAGTTGTATGTCTCATTTAGTCCATTATCAGTGGTGTTAAAATACGGTACAGTGATCTAGCAGGATAAGAACAGAGACAGGTCATTTCTGGCCATTAGAAGATCATTTTCTGGTGTTGTGCTTTGATATACTAATTTGTCACTGAAACTTTTCAAACCTACAATGCCTTGTGCTGTTTTTACCACCTGGGCCAGTTGTTTCCCCTCCAATGCTGTGCAGCTGCCATACCACACTGTCATATTGAGGCAGAGTATGCTTTCAATTGTGGCCCGGTAGAAGTTCACCAGCAGCTGAGAGGAGAGTCCAGCCCGTTTCAGTTTCCTAAGGAAGAAGAGCCTTTGTTGTGCCTTCTTCACCAGTTGGGCGGAGTTGGTGGACCAAGAAAGGTCAGATGTGATGTGGAGGCCCAGGAACTTGATGTTGTCCACACACTCCACTGCCTCTCCTTCTATGAGGAGGGGGGAGTGGTCCGTCTTCCTGGACCTTCTAAAGTCCACGATGACCTCCTTGGTCTTTCCTGTGTTCAGCACCAGGTTGTTGGCTGAACACCACTGGGTGAGCTGCTGGATCTCCTCTCTGTAGTGGGTCTCATTGTTGTCCGAAATGAGACCCACTGTGGTGTCGTCCGCATACTTCACCACTGTGTTCGTGGGGTGGGTGGCAACACAGTCATGTGTGAACAGGGTGAAGAGGGCTGGGCTGAGCACACAACCCTGTGGTGTGCCTGTGTTAAGGACCAGTGGCGATGATGCCGCCTCACCTATTCTCACCACCTGAGACCTGTTGGTGAGGAAGTCTCTGATCCAGTGACACAGGCAGACCCACCTCACATAGTTTCAGCACCAGCTTGTCTGGGATGACGGTGTTAAATGCTGAGCTGAAGTCTATAAAGAGCATCCTGATGTAGGTGTTGGGATGCTGCAGGTGGGTCAGGGCTGCATGCAGGGTGATGCAGACAGCATCCTCTGCTCATCGATTCCCTCTGTAGGCGAACTGAAGGCTGCCCAGATCTTCAGGGATGGAGTCTCTGATGTACCTCAGAAGAATCCGCTCGAAGCACTTCATGATTACACTTCATGATTAAATGATGCCGAGCTCATTCCTTGAATTTGAGGACATGATATGGGTGTGATGGGCTATTTCATTGACATAGAGCTCTCCTCAGTATGTGAACTGTACCGAGGAGGACTATTTTTTGCAGTTCTTGTATTTCGATGCTGCCATACATTTGGTTCTTGTATCGTTCCATCCCTTTCATGATTAGATCTACCGCACCAATATCCACTGGTAATGTTTAATTTTTCATTTGCCACATTTTTTCAGTCTCTATTTCTAATTCTTTATCCTTTGATGTTTTTTTTTTTTTGGATATCTTTAAAGCTGCTATTTCTGTTTGTTGGTACTGACTTATCAATGAGCAGACATGCTTTGTCCCTCTTATCCTTGACTATTATATCAGGTCTGTTTGTCTTGATTTCTTTGTCACTTTGACATGTCCCAGAGAATTGTTGCTTCTTCATTTTCAGTCACTACTGATGGTTCATGCTCATAATATGTCATTTCGATGTTTGGATGTACTTAGTCTTGGCTAGAACAGGGCAGCCTGAGACTAGGTGGTCTATTGTCTCTTGAAATTGCTCACAGATTCTACACACTGGGCTAGAACATCTTTCAAAATCTTGTTTCTATAGTAGCTGGTCTTGATACATTGGTCTTGAGAGGCAATTATGAAACCTTCTGTTTCTGATTTAAGGCCAGCTGTTGTCAGCCACTTGTTTGTTTGTGTTTGTCCACATCTCATGTATAGTAAGTGTTGTAACAGAGTGTCTGATGTAATTGGTTAAATTGAGTGAATAAATTGAAAACTGAAATTGAATCTTTGTCATTAATACATTTTGGATATTTACCTTGTAGGGTTTTGTCTTCCCATTTGTTGTTAGGCTGTTCCAGTGCTGCTCGCTTTGCCGTTTGTTTTGTTTGTCAGCCATAGTTGGTAACTGTCTCATTTTCCTCTCTATGTCAGGTATATTAAGTTCTTAATTAATTTAATTAGGATTTTAGCACTAGTCTTACTGTTCTGTAATATTCCTTACAGATTTTCTCTTTCATCTTTGCGTGTTGGATTCCATCACCTTTATCTACACCCAAGACATCTGTATGTTCTTTCTTGGTCTTGGATTGTGGTTCCAAGGTCAAGCTCAATGTTTTCAATGCTGGATAAGTTCCCTTCCTTTAATTTAGCTTTTGCGCATTTATCTCGGCCAAATGCAATGCCTGTATCACTGCTGAAGCCTTTGATGATGGCCAAAAGGTTGTTTTTTTCCTTTGTTTGATTTGTCACAGGTCTTTAGGTCCATGTAGAACAGATGGGTTATGATCAACTCTCCTTGTTTGTATCCACAGCCACTCTTGCTCAGAAGAGATGATGCCAATGGGAGCCAATAATGGTGCCAATGCTCAGAGTAGAGCTGCTGCTCCTCCACATCAAAAGGAGTCCGTTGAGGTGGTTCAGGCATCTGACTAGGAGGCCGCCTGGGCGCCTCTTGGGTGAGGTGTTCCGGGCATATCTCACTGGGAGGAGGCCCCGTGGCAGACCCAGGACACGCTGGAGAGATTATTTCTCTCGGCTAGCACAGGAATGCCTCGGTGTCCCCCCAGGTAAGCTGGAGGAGGTGGCTGGGGAGAGAGAGGTCTGGGCTCCTCTGGTTAGGCCACTGCCCCTGTGACCTGGCCCCGGATAAGCGAAAGAAAATGGATGGATGGATGGATGATTATTAAAAGGTTCCACCAACAGTACAGTAATGCCCACATACTGTAGTGATTAGCTTGTTTATAGATATAAAAATATTGATAATTATTATTATTATCACTGATTGTCTATAAGTGTTATCAGCCTAGGACATTTGCAACACCTGATTGTGAATTTCTGTCCCTCCTTTCCCAGAGCTGCAGGGCTTTGTGTTACAAATGACTCCCTCCTCTTCAAAATGAATGGAGGCAGAACAGTCACTTAGTAGATTGCTGGGGCTTCAGTTTGAAGCACTGTGAGCTCACAAATACTGATGAATGAGCCATTTGCTTCCACACAGCTCCTCACAGGAGTGTGTTTGCACCACAGCTGATTTGCATTAATTTATTGCTGAGAATGAATCCTCCACCTTGAAGGACTCCACTGGTGAGTCTGCAAGTATTAATGACTAATTGTGTACACTTCAAATTGATGCCAACCATTTTTAAAAACACATTTAAAAGGTTTTCTCTCTCTAGTAATAGAGCACGGACAGCACTCACTGGTGCATTTAACAACGCTCTGTCTAACCATTATTTTCAGAAAATGTATTTTAAAATTATAATTTCAGATGTTTTCCTGTTTTTGCAGCGTTATTTTCATGTGCTCTGAAACAGTGGATGCTATGAAGCACAAAAAGACAAGTTTTTGTGTCAAGTGGGTAGAGTTTACTGTTATTTGGCTATATTTCCAAGCCCCACACAATCACAAAACCACATTGTGCTAGCAGTGTAATCTTTACCTGCCAAGGATGACTTGTCGGAGGTGCAGCAGACTGCTTGCGTTTGTGGCTGAGACAGAATATGGAGGCTGCTCTGCTCTTTGCCTGTGGGAGGAGAAAGTAGGATGGATGTTATTTTTGATGTAAATGTAAGAACCAACAAGGGGGGAGAGGTGGCGCATTGATATTCAGCTTGAGGTCCGGCCATTCCCCACTCTCCACATCTCCACATTGACCTTATGACCTCACGGTGAAAATCATTTGACAGCTCCCCTGATCTTGTGCAGTATTCATGGATGTAGATGCACACACTGATGGCTTCATTGGCTGAGGAATTTTTACCGCAAGAAGCCTTTTTCTCCAATTTTCTATTACTTCCCCTTTCATACAGTATCGAGGACCATAGGAACTGAAGAACCCTGATAACATGGTTATACTTTCAGTGATTTCCATTACCTAGATACACTGTATCTAGGTAATGGAATAGCATCTAATATTCTGACAAAGTTCCATAATAAATTGAAAATACTTATGATAATAATCTCAAATACATTATTGTGTTTGTGGTGGCCTGCCAAAATGGCCATACTGATTTTTTTTATTTCATGGTGGAGCAGTGAATGGCACATTGAATAAGTCAGCTCTCTCTTTCACGCCCTGATTTTTCTTTTCTTCGAGAGCAGTAACAAAGCTTCTGCCTTTTGAACAAAATGTCTAGAAGACAGTTGCCACAACCACTTATCCAATTCATCAGTCAGTTGCAGGGGCCAACGCACAAAGACAGACAACCATCCACGTTCACATTAACACCTACAGCCAATTCAAAATTGCCAGTTAACCTAATTCCATGCATTGGACTATGGGAAGAACCTGGAGTACCCAGAGAGAACCCACACACTGATGAGGCAAACATGCAGACTTCACATAGAAAGACCCAAGACTGGATTCAAACCCAGGACCTTCTTGCTGTGCCCCTCTGTATACTGCTGCTACTCCTGCTACTACTACTACTACTACTACTACTAATAATAATAATAATATTATTAATACTATCTAGCAGATATTGATTTGTTGCCATCCAGAGGCTATGGTATAAAGTGTAATGTGCAGCCTACCTTTACAGCAGATTGACTCGTGCATTCACTGTCAGATATATCTAGGTCAGTCTGTTTACAACCACAATATTGGCATGATTGTGACACTATGCTAAAAGTAATGACATTCTTGACCAGCACTTCACTGTTGGGTTTAGGAAAGGTGTTCCTTGAGTAGAGGTGATGATACAGGATATTTTCTAGTATTTTCTGTGCTAGAACATGCGCTAAGGCTGGTAGCTCTGATCCCTTTATTTTTATGTATTTTCTTTGTTTTTTGTCAAGTACTGATGGATACATCTGTGGGGAGTAGAGTTTACTCATAAAAAGAGCTTTTTACATTGAATTAGAGTAAATCTGGAAGATGCCACCCTATTCCAGCTGCGATAAAGAGGTGTTTTCATGGTTGTCGTGCTGGTGCAAAGGTGAAAGGCTTGGAATTGAAGATTTCTGTCCTTTCTGCCAGCAGCCATCGTGGGAAATGTCAACTCTCTGCCCAACAAAATGGATTAGCTGGAGATATTAGTGAAGACTCAGAAAGTATACCGTGAGTACAGTCGCACGTGATTTACTGAAACATGGTTGAATCAAAACATCTCAGACTCTAATGTGGATCTATCTGGTTTCACCCTCATTGGTCAGACAGAGATGCTAAAGCCAGTGGCAAGAAAAAAGGTGGGGGTCTGGTTTTCTGTGACCCAGAGATGGTGTGGTTCTGCAGATAACACTGTCAAGGAGAGGATATGTTGTCCTGGTATTGATACTGTTGGCAGTTGGTATACAACCATATTATGTACCCCGAGAATTCAGTGACGTCATAACAATACTTGTGCACATTCCATCCAAGACAACAGCTGATGTTCCATGTGAAGTTCTTCATGAAACTGTTGCTAGGATACAAACTAAACATCCAGAGGCACTCTTCATAATTTCAGGAGACTTCAATCATGTTTCTCTCCTAAACCCCTCCCACCAGACTGGATTGACAGTTTGTTGACTGTCCTACCAGAGAAAATAAAACCCTTGATCTGCTCTACCCCAATGTCAAAGAAACTTAAGGAGCTACTGCCTTACCACCACTTGGCAGATCAGACCACAACTTGGTTTTTCTGTTGGCATGTTACAAACACTGTGTGCAGAGACAACCTGCAACTAAACTCACAGCCAGGAAATGGACACCTGATGCTACTGAGGCTCTAAGGGACTGCTTTGCATGCACAGACTGGAATGTGCTGCTTGAAACAGAAACAGTATGGACATTGACAGACAGGTTGATTGCTTTACTGAGTACATCAACTTCTGTAGAGACACAGTCATACCTACAAAAACTGTGCGCTGTTACCACAATAACAAACCCTGGATCACAAGTGACATAAAGGCAATGCTCAACCAGAAAAAGGTAGCTTTCAAGGACGCTGACAAAGAACAGCTCAAACAGGTGGAACATGAGCTGAAGAAGAGATTGAAAATGGCAAAAGTGGAACATAAAAAGAAGCTAGAAAGGAATCTACAAAACAGCAACATTTGTGAGGTGTGGAGAGGAATCAATGCCGTCTCTGGCTACAACAAAAAGAAACAACGGCCACTTATGGGTGATGTGGAAAGAGCTGATGAACTCAATCTGGTCTTCAATAGATTTGACTCTGCGGTCACACCCACCTCCACTGCTGCTCTTCAGTCTTCTTCAAATTCACCTCAACATCTTCACTGCTACTCAGTCATCTGCCCCACAAGTGTGCTTCTCTGCCACAGCTACCCCATCTCCTTGCATCTCTAATGCGGTAGCTACTTCCCCCTCACACCTGTTCTTCCACCCTTGTCTGTCACAGAGACATGGCTGAGATTGGACCTCGGAAGATTGTGCCCTGGGAAGGCTGCTGGCCCTGATTGGTGTGTGTCCGAGGATGCTTAAGAACCAGTGGCCCTTACATCGCGCATCATGAAAACCTTGGAATGGCTCATTCTATACTTACTGAGTCTTGAGGTCAAAGACAAACTTGATCCCCTGCAGTTTGCATACAAACAAAACATTGGAGTAAATGATGCTCTACATGCTTCACTGAGTCCCAGCTCATGTGGAGGAATCTAGCTCTTATGTGAGGATTATGTACTTTGATTTTTCATGCGCTTTCAATACCATCCAACCAAATATGCTCAAAGACAATCTCACAGAGATGGATAAAGATTCTTCCTTTGTTTTCTGAAAGGCCACCGTTTATTAGGTTGGGAACTGTGTTTCTGGGACATTAATGAGCAGCACGGGGGCTCCACAGGGGACTGTCCTGGCTTCATTTCTTTTCACACTGTATACAGCAAACTTCAAATATAATTTTGAGTCCTGCCACATCCAGAAATACTTGAATGACACTGCCTTTGTGGCCTGTATCATAGACTAAAGTCACAAAAACCACCTCATACTGAACACCTCTAAGGCGAAGGAAATGATAATAGATTTCCGAATAGTAAGGCCCCCTCTACAGCCTGTGAAAGTTTGTAGGGCGGACATAGAGGTGGAAAAAAAATATAAACATCTAGGTTTACACCTAGATAACAAACTAGACTGGTCCCTGAATACAAATTATACAAAAAGGGGCAGAGGCGTCTCTTTTTGTTAAGAAAATATGATCTCTTGACATTTGCAGTAAAATGATGAAGATGTTCTATCAGTCTGTAGTGGCAAGTGTGCTGTTATATGCTGCGGTCTGCTGGGGTAGCAGCATCAGAAACAAGAATACAAGGAGAGCTGGCTCTCTAATTGGGGCCAGAATGGACACGCTGGGAGAGGTGGTGGAAAAATTAATACTAAAGAGTAAGAAGCCATCCAGAACAACTCTGATCACCAAGTTTATTACATCTTTATGGAACAACAACAACAACAACAACAACAAGAAAACATCTGGAAGACTGATCTCTCTGTTGTAAAATGGAAAGACACAGAAAATCATTTGTACAGTTATCACACAAACTTTCTACCAGGTTGAAGCATGTTAATGTCCAATCTGACTCTTTCTGTGTCACACACCTGCATTCATAAATACACCTCTGTTGAGTCTTGAAAAGATTTAGAGGCTACATTTCATGGGTGATTAAACTTACGTGTCCACTCTGTTCAGGGAGTGGCAGGGAGGGCCAACACAGCTGACATACACATAAATAAGCTGCTCATGTGTCAACTGTGTTGCCAAGACACTAACAAAGACAGTATGCTATGCTGAGAAAGACATTCTACTGCTTTTTTGTAGGCATTTCACATGCACATATGCAGACAAAATCACAGCAAAGACATTGTCTTCAGAAAATCCATGAAATCAAATTTGATGTTTAAGTTCTTCGGTATATTGTATCTTGCACTATAGGTATTCATACACCAATATCTCACTCAGCAAGGGTTGCTTTCTAAATGTTGTTAATGATATTTTAGAGTTTGTTTTCTGGGGGAAAAAACTGAACACTCTGGCATTTGAACTAACTTAACAGTTTTGAATTTCAAGAGCTATGGAATGGTGGGTAGCACCTGATCAGAGGTGAGGACCTGGCCAATCAGTGCAGACCAGACTTTTGCAGGTGCATGGTCTAACTAGCTTCCTGTTTTCACAGAAAACATGGTAATATACTGTAACACATAGAAGTCTGCTTGCCAGTTTAATGGTAGATTTTGTTTGTCGTTTAGCTGTCATTTTAGCAGTGCAGTCCAATAGCACTGAAATAATGTAGATGTGACTGCTTGTAGTCCATTTGGGCCAAATTTGAGTAACTATTTTCTACTTTTTTGTTATCTGACAAAATAGAAAAATGTGTAAGTTTAAAAAAACAAAAACGTTGAATTTGAGCTGAAACTAACAGCAGAACTTTAAACGATTTGAACTTGATTTGACCAACTTGGAACTAAATATAACACTTTCTAAAAACAATGCAAAAATTATTGTTAAAAATATATACATTTTCATTTACTATTCTGATTTGGGGCTCACACTCCTCAGCCTCCCCGGTAAGGTCTATGCCAGGCTGCTGGAAAGGAGGGTCCGCCCGTTAGTCGAACCTCGGATCCAGGAGGAACAATGCCGTTTTCGTCCTGGTCGTGGAACGCTGGACCAGCTCTTTATCCTCTCAAGGATATTCAAGTGTGTGTGGGAGTTTGCCCACCCAGTCTAAATGTGCTTTGTGAACTTGGAGAAGGCATTCGACCGTGTCCCTCGGGGTATCCTGTGGGAGTATGGGGTGTCTGGCCCGTTGTTGCAGGCCATTCAGTCTCTGTATAACCGCAGTGAGAGCTTGGTCTGTATAGCCGGCAATAAGTTGGACTTGTTTCCTGTGGGTGTTGGACTCCGTCAGGGCTGCCCTTTGTCACCGATTCTGTTCATAATTTTTATGGACAGAATTTCTAGGCGTAGCCAGATGGCGGAAGGCTTCTTCCGTGGTGGCCTCAGAGTCTCATCTCTGCTCTTTGCAGATGATGCGGTCCTGTTGGCTTCATCAGATGGTGGCCTCCAGCTCGCAGTGGAATGGTTCGCAGCCGAGTATGAAGAGGCTGACATGAGAATCAGCACCTCTCAGTCTGAGGCCATGATCCTCGGCCGGAAAAGGGTGGAGTGCCCTCTCTGGCTCAGGGACAAGTTCCTGCCCCAAGTGGAGGAGTTCAAGTATCTTGGGGTCTTGTTCACGAGTGACGGGAGAAAGGAGCGGGAGATCGACAGACGGATCGGGGCTGCGTCTGCAGTGATGCGGATGCTGCACAGGTCTGTCGTGATGAAGAGCGAGCTTAGTGTAAAAGCGAAGCTGTCGATTTACCGGTCAATCTACGTTCCTACCCTCAGCTCGGGCATCTGACTAGGATGCCTCCTGGCTGCCTCTTGGGTGAGGTGTTCTGAGCATGTCCCACCGGGAGGAGGTCCGGTGGTAGACCCAGGACACGCTGGAGTGATTATATCTCTTGGCTGGCCTGGGAATGCCTTGGGGTCCCCCGGATGAGCTGGTGTGGGTGGCTGGGGAGAGGAAAGCCTGGGCTTCTCTGCTTAGGCTGCCGTCCCCGAGACCCGGCCCCGTATAAGTGGAAGAGAATGGATGGATGGATGGATATTCTGATTTCACCAAATCAGCTGTAATGGCTTGGTAGCAATAAAATATTCCACTTAGAGGCATTAAATCAAATAGGTCAGGTATCATTTAAAAATGTCAAATGCAGGTTTAAAGACAGGTCTCAGTGAAGGCCTGTATGACAACAATGCTCATATACAATATGTCTGCAGAACCTGGGAAATATAGAGTGCTTTGTGAGAATGGATGCAGCTCTATTGAATTATACATGAAGCAGAGGAAACCAAATCAAATGTGTGAGGTATTGTTGTGGCATGAATAAAAGATGCATAATTGATACAGGCCCTCTTAAATTATGCATCCCTGTTTGCAAATTTCCATGCAGAGTTATGACGTAAAGCAGGTCAATGGATCTGATGTATACAGCATCAATGATAAGCATCAATGAAAAAAAAATTACTTCATGTAAATATGCACTGCCGGCTCCACCAGCCTTACATACCAATGTCAATTGCCAGTGGTGTAAATTAGAAGATATGGTGGCCAGCTGTGGAGATTGTTTCTGTCTCATGCTCAAGGGTTGGATTACCCAGCTAGCTTACTTACAGGTCCACACAATGCGTTGTTGAGATTTAGGGTAAAATGAGCTACCCAAACATACATTGGTCATCATTCAGTCCATTAGCCGATCCAATACTAGTCCAAGGTGAGGTACCTGTCCATCTTTGTATTTGCCTACATTTTACTCTTTTCCCTGTAAAACTGTAAAGAGCTGCATGAAGTAGCAAAACATTAACTGTGTGTGTCTCTGGGTAGGAGTCTGTGTCAAGTCCAATGACAAGTGGGAAGATTCTTTGAAAAATCATGTCTATTTTTGCTTTATGGACAGATGGCTGCTTTTAGAGGTGGGAGGAGTCATGCAAGCTTCCTTCATAGCACCACAGAGAAGAGCTAATTAAATACTTCTTTTTCAAAGAAAGGATTCTGAAAATTAATCAAATTCAAATGCTCACTCCAGCTTCATGATAGCTCCCTGCACCTCACCCTCTGAGCACACACACAGTCAAGCCAAAGTCTAAATCAGTGAACGTCAACTGGCAGCCCGCGGGCCACATCCGGCCCGCCAAATATTATTGAAATCAAGACTAGCCTAGTGAGGAGGAAAAAATATGAAGATTCCAGATGAAAAAGCCGCTAAATGCCACCTCCATCAAAAATGAGATAACAATATTTATGGAATCCTTTCTGCGTGTACTAGACGCCAATCAAATCATATCGTGTCATAATCCATTAACCCATTTCTGACTAGTCTGAATTATCCATGTTTTCTCAGAAGTCTAGAAAGCAACTTCCCATTGTCCGCAAAAACCTCTATATCCCTAGAACCAATCAGAATGCAAGATTGGATCATGTGAGTTAAAGTATTTTCAGCACTCCGCTGCACTGAGGAGGCCGCTTTTTGGTGGTGATCAGATAGTAAACACAGCTGTAGGAGAGTCTAGCGCTGTTTTGTATAGAAAAAATATTTGGCAATCAAACATGGCTATCTAAATGAAGTAAAAGTTGTAAGGAGATTTCCATCGTTGAACCTGCGTAAAGATTGTTAATGGCTGGTGAGCATACGCCTCGGCCTACTTGGGGCTCCCATCTCCTTTGCTGTGAGGGGCTCGCACATGGGGGACCGGATGGAGGTGCAACCCAGGCGGGTAGCTCGACTGCTCGGGGTGTATCTGCTACCATGGCGCTGGTTACAGCCCCCCCCCCCACCCCCACCATTGCCTGTAAAACGAAATTACACTTGTCCCTCGCTATATCACGGTTCACTTATTGCACCTTGGCTCAGTGACTGTAGCATCGGTTTGTTTGTTCTCCCACACTGTGCAAATACGTTCATTGTCCACTTCACATCGACGTCTGATCACTGCATGTAGTGTAGCTCTGCAGTGTTGTGCTTTTGTGAAATTTTTGTGTTTAAGAGCATATGAAGTGTTTATAAGAGTGTGGGAAAGGTTAATAAGAGAGGGGGGAAGGTTTATAGAAGTGTGGGAAGGGTTTATAAAGCCTTAAAATATATATAAATAATAAAATAAATATAATGCCGCTACTTCGCTGATCTTCACCTATCGCAGGGGTCTCTGGAACTTAACCCACGTGATAGGTGAGATATCACTGTACTGAATTTTACCATAAGATCCAGATAAAAAAAATGCTCTTTAAAAAGCAAAGTGTCCAGGCAGATTTAGAGGGTTTTGCATCTGAACTCTTCATGTGTTCTTATATTCATTAAAAATAGCATAAATTTGAAAGAAAAATTGACAGAGAGCTTTGAAGATTAAACAACAACGTAGATGCTCTTCAAGAGACCAGGGTTGCTGCCAATGGCACTTTAAATGATGAAAACTATACCTCCTTGTGGAAAGAGAAGGGCAGAGACCCTGAGAAACCCCACCAATATAGAGGTGGCTTTGCCATTAAAAAGACATTTTGGATGCAGCTGTCACAGAGCAACTTGTATTTGTTTGGGCACTGCCATTGGTCCTGTCAACATTCTCAGTGTCTATCCACCTACCCTCACTGCAATGGAAGGGAAAGGATAGGCAAAGAATAGGTTCTATAGGCAACTAGATGACCTGATCTCAGGATGCCCAAAACATGAGCTTCTACTTCAGGGGTTATCAACTACATTTGTCCAAGGGCCGTCATTTTTCTTGGCCCTTTTTTTTAAGAAAATGTAAATATAGAAATTTACCAACTTTTTAATAAATAATATTTTGCTTTGAGGCAAAACCAGCAAAATCTTCAGTACGTCGTCTGCCCAGTGTGAATGAAGGCAAAAGGCTCAAATATCAGACTATGATAAAAAGATTTCCACATAGATTCACACAGTACAACCACAATGGCACAAAACCACAGCACATTTAATTTAACAATAACAGAATAGCACATACTAGGCCGCGGGGTGACAACTGAGGGACAGACACATATGGGGGCTGTGGCCGATCCCCCGAGCCACCACGAGCTGGAGATGGGAGCCCCTTGCAGGCAGGAGAGTACACTCGGCAGCCAGTAACGATCCTTCCACAGGTTCACCGACCGAAATCTTGTCACGGCTTTTAATTCCTTTAGTTAGACAAGTTTGATCGTTATATATTTTTTCACACAAAACAAGGTTAGACTTACCCTCAGTCGTGTTTACAGTCTGATCATCACCGACAAAAGCCAGCTGATCAATGCAGCACTGTGCTGAAAATACTTGAAGTCACATGGTCTGAGTTTGCATTCTGATTGGTTCTAGGGACATGGAGGCATTTAAGGGCAATGGGAAGCGGCATTTGCAGGCTTTTGATAATTCAGACTAGTCAGAGATGGGTATTTAATGGGTTATGATGCGACACGATTGGTGTATAGTAATGTGGCAGTACTCTTTGGGGGGTCTGATGGAAAGCTCTGGCGGGCCGGATGTGGCCCGCGGGCCGCCAGTTGTCATTCCCTGTTCTACTTCCTCCTTGGTGATTTCAATGCTAGGGTAGGCACAGTCATGGCCTATCTGCCTCGAAAACCATGGCATTAACAATATCAAAAACAATGGTCAGAGGCCATTTGAGTTGTGTACTTACCACAATCTGTGCATCACAAACATCATCTTGGAGAGCAAACCCCATAAAGTGTCATGGCATCATCCCAGGTCCCATCGCCAGTATCAACTTGACCTGATCATCACTAGACAACTGCAAAAAGTCCTGATCACCAGAACTAACTAGAGCTAACATAATGCAGACTGCAACACAGACCATATCCTTGTGCAGCAAAGTGCCTACAGCCATGCAAATGCCATTGCTTTAAGACTGAAGGTCACACCTGCATCAACACTGCAAACATGTTGCAAACTTCCAAGATTGAAAAATACATGCCTACCTAGTCTGTCAAAGAACTAATGGTGCCTGATCACACTACAAAAGCTGTGTTTCCATACAGGACTACTCAGCGCGGGACACCTCAACTCACAAGTACTCGCCACGGCCGTGTTGTGTTTCCATTATAATTGAGGACCACCACAGTGTGGGTGGACTCGATATAGACGCCGGCAGTAGTCTCTTGACGTAATTTGTATGCGGCTCAAAACACAACACAATAATGGATGAGATAGAGGCAAGCTAACAGCTAATGACAGTTTAATATCATTATCATGCATAAGTCTCCCATACAATGTTTTAATGGATGAAGGTTATCATTGTTAAGTATAACCCCCGAACATGTCATAACCGGCTCAGTGTACTTCAAAAGTGCTGTTGTTAGCGTAATTACCATAATAAAACCACAGTAATACCCTATGTCGGTTATGAAGTTCAGTTTCTCAGCTTTCAGAAACCGTTTTTCCCATAGGACAAACGGTCGCGTTATTACGGTAATTCAAAGTTCATTTGATCAGCCGCCTCAGCGCTCGGTGTTAACCAGCTGTTCACGGCTAGAAGGGGAGGGAGGCCTGGGCTTCTCTGCTTAGGCTGCTGCCCCCGCGACCCGGCCCCCGGAAAAGCGGAAGAGAATGGATGGAAGACTGGATCATCCATATCAGTAATATTCTCATCATTAATAGTGAAACAGATAGGCATTGTTTTATTGGGTAATGTCTACCATATAAGAACATAAATCTTCCTAAGATCGCCTCAAAAGCTTTATCAAACTTATTCTTTATACACCACCTCCCAAGTAGGCCACTTTGAAATGCATTTATGGACTCCTTTGTTCTCACCCATTTTCATTTTACTTTCTTTTCCTGTTTGTCCTTCCTATAATTACTGTCATTACTGTTGTACACTGCAAAAACGGGTAAATGATCACTGAGGTCATTAATTAGAAGGCCACTTGCTGTTTTGTTTTCTATTTCATTAGTGAAGAGATTGTCTATTAATGTTACACATTGCGCTGTGATCCTGCTGGGTCTGGTGATAATTATACAGCATGGGACTCTATCCATTATGTTGATAAACTCTTCAGTCATACTAAGTTTGTTTGGATTTAATAAGTTGAAATGTTGAAATCCCCACAAATTAACATGACTTTTTCATTCAATGCATTTTTTATCCACCTGCTCCTTAAATATTTCAACCTAGTGTTCTATATATACACACAACTCGCAACATTGTTTCTTTTCCCCATCCAAATTTCTGTAGTTACACACTCTAATATATAGTCCACCTCTGCAAAATTTTTTCTGCTGCCATGTAATTAAAAATTTTGTCCACAAACCAAACCCCATTATCACGATTAGCAATTCTCTGTGTTAGTAATGGATACTTCCCGATTGTTAAATTAGTTGCCAATGTCACGACTCAATGCTTTAGTGACCTTGGTGTATTGATGAGTGTGATGTACTGGTACTTGTCCAGCTCTTTGCAGTTTACAGTCCATGTGGGTTGTATTTTCTTGTTTACATCATGATGTTCATTGGTATTTTCCCCAAATCCTTCATATTTTTGATGACCAACATTTTAGCTCCCATTTAGTTTAATAAATATTTACAGTTTGTAGTCCAGGTACTTTGAATTTTACCCAGTTTCCTTAGGTACCATGCTTTCTTGAATATGTCAGCATTTTTTTTTGGACATAATAATAATACATTTTATTTGTGAGCGTCTTTTAAGACACTCAAGGTCACCTTATAGAAGAGTAATTACAGAACAAATAGAAGCAAGAAAACAGTAACGTAGGAAGAATAAACAGAATGAAACAAGTAAAACAAGAAAGCAGCAGCATAGCAGAAATTAAACCAATTGGCTCTTTTGATAGACAAATAATAAAAGTAAAACAGAGTGTAGTGAAATCTTTATAAACCATCATAGTTAGATACCAAATACTTCCAGAGACAAGGAGAAGGGCCTGAGGGTGGTTTGTTTGTAGCCTGCTAATAACTGAGTGAAGGACCTCCCAGACATCTTCAGTGGATGTGGACTGCTGTCGCGATAACGTGATAGTTCTCGTGGTATGTAATGAGGCCACATGCTAACTGCTAACAGTTCAATGTCCTTGCAGCAGAGATGTTCTTTAACGGTGATCTGCCTGGGGTTACACCATTTATCACTGAAACACAGCCAGCCCTCCTCCCTTTCTCTTACCGCTCTCTTTTGACCTGCAGTAGCAGTAGCAGTGCGAAGCCCTCCAGTCACATCGGTCACATCTGGAAACAGCGCAGTCAGCCAATTTTTCTATAAACAGTAGGATGCTGTTCTACTGGCATCAGAGGGAGTACCTCTGAAAAATTAATGGTCAACACCATTAATATTTCTTTTTTGTTGGGAAGGCATCTAACATTCTGGGTAACAATGGATGGAAGAACTGGTGTGGATCGTCTCCTCCTGTTGAGACGTTCCACTCTGACATGACATCCCCGCCTTCTTTTCCAAAGCTCTGGGGGACATATTGGGTGTCTCCCAGGCTGCACAGTGGTGTTACGCCAACAGCTGATCCTACTGTAAACAATAGGACCACGGCTTTGTCTGTGGCCTCCAGACATGGTGGAAAACAGTTTTTAAATAAAAGTCATAAAAAACCGGTAAAACAATGCAACTTTAGTCCCCATAGTGTTCTAGTGTTCAAAAGAGTAACCACCAGCAAAAGCAATGTTAAATAGTTACAAATGCCAGTCTATCTGCCAGACTCCTCCAGGCCTTTTACCACTGCTGTCTGGAGAGTGTCCCAAATAGTGCATTTAGAGCACGGTATGGAAACTGTTCAGCAACCAATATGGCAGTCCTCAAGAGAGTGGTCAACACGGCGCAGAAAATCATCTGCCTATCACTCCCATCACTGGACTTCATTTACTGGTCCCGTGTTCACAGCAGAGCCGGAAGGATAATTAAGAACGGCAGCCATGCATTCCACCATCTATTTCAACTGCTAACCTGTGGGAGGTACCTCACATCTCTGAAATGCCGCACCACCAGACTGAGCAACAGCTTTTACCTCTCAGCCATCATGAACTGAACAGGACCCTCTACAGTGATGTAGTGTGCAGTGATGGCAAAGTAGTCCGACTACTGATTACTGATTACTCCTTTAAAAAGTAACAGTTACTTTACTGATTACTTCTTTTTAGAAGTAACTAAGTTAGAATAAAAGTAACTTTACTAGTTACTATCAACAGCTGCCAGTGTTGTGCCAAAAAGTGATTGTCTGCCATAAAGTGATCCCGATGTTTCTGTGTGCTTTTATGTGTAATGTCTTTGC
>JAVDPK010039036.1:0-23140 GCA_034780415.1 Cichlasoma orientale
AGTAAAGTAAAAATACTCAAAAATTGTACTTAAGTACAGTACTCAAGTAAATTTACTCCGTTACTGTCCACCACTGACCATTACTCTCAGCCCTATTTATATTCTTGCATACCATTTACTAATATATCTACTATAGATCCAAATGCAACTTTACTCACTGTTTCTATTGAAACACTCACCAGTTAACAGGGATCTGTTATGCTTATTTCCAACTTGTCTGAAATAAGAAATTTTGACAATCTTCCAAGCTGTATGCCTGAGATGACCATATAAAGGACATTCGAAACTTTGACCAAGGTTAATATCAGTGTGGCTCCAAGATTCCAGATTAGCTTTATTTGTCACATACACAGCTATTCAAGTATAATGTGCAGTAAAATGCTTATGTGCTAGTGTGGCTTTACACAAATAAAGAAGATAGTCCAACAGTGATTGAGTAGTGGGTAGGGTGGGTTTAAGTCGCAGTCTCATTTAGCAGACTGATGGCCTGAGGGTAAATACTCCTCCTGATTCTTTCTGTCTTGGCAGTCAGCACACGGTAACATCTCTCTGGTGGTGGTGGTGTAGTGGTTTACACATTCACCTAACACCTAGCCATGACTTCATTTTCCCATGCCCCCTACGAATCTTTCTTAATGCTGCCCTGTGAGTACCATGTTTTGAAATTCTGTATTGTTGTAAGATTATATCTGCTGCAGGGATCCACACTCTCAAATGGGTGCATCCTAAATAGGTCAGGGGATTCCCAGCCCTATTCCAGGCCAGTGATGGTCCGCACTCGTGGACAGGATAACACAGGGTTATAACATCACCGCCATGGAATTGCAGATAAGAGACAGGTTAGCCCTGACTGTAGTTAGATTGTCCTGATTTGCCTTTTTGGGTAATTCATTTGGTTATTCATGCTATCACAAATACCCTGCGCCCAAAGGAGCGCGTCTGAGACAGGGGCCTTTGGTGCCCTGAGTCAGGCCTCTCAGGCAATCGATCCATTACGCAAAAAAACACCTCCTTAATTCACTTTCAAAACTATTTCCAGAATCCATGATAAGCTACAAGGATGATAATATTTTTAAGAACGTGGTGATAACGTGTGAGGAATCTAGAAATGTTTGTTTATCTTTTTGAAAGGCGAAAAGGTTCTGTGACCTGACTGTAGCACACAATACGCCTCAAAGTGAAGTTAACCTGGCCATTTTGATTAGTGAATCTTTGGAATTAGCTTTTTTTTTCCTGCCCCTGAGCCTGATAGACCAAATTTAGGTCAAATTTATCCCCAAAGCTGGAGCGCACGTCTACTGGCTGAGGGCCGCAGCGTGGTATCTGAGTTTACTATATATGGGCAAAGCCAGGCAGAGGCAGCGCTGCACCCGCTTCCGTGTTTGTGTATTAGGGAGGGTGGTGCAAAGCTACAGGCGCTTTTCTGTCTTTAGTGTTTCATTCATCTGGAAGACTAAGGCTAAGCAAGAGGCAGCAGAGAAAAATGCCTTATGAACTGAGTAAGTCCGTCTCAATTCTGTGTCAGCAACCGGGTTGGGAAAAAGGGGAACAAAGCTGTTATTCCACTTGACACTAGTCAGCAGATCTGCTAGTCATCCAGGTAGCAGCTAGCTAGCCTCGCCCATAGCTGCGTAATTTTGACACTTCATCACACATTAAGACAAAAAAACTCCACATGTGCAGTGATCCAGCCAGGTGTTGCGCAGAACTGTGTTTGACGAGCACGGCGTGTTGTGTGGGTGTATCGGCACTCGGTGCAGTCCGTTATTATCACAGCGGTGTTGTTCAGTTAGCTAGTTGCTAGCCTCAGTCAGGAAATAGTTGTGCTCCCGTTGCTTTGTTATGACATGTCCACACAGAGGCTGTCTGCCAGTTAGGCGCTGCTGCTGGGAAGTGCAGCAGCACACAGCAGCTGCTGCTTGAATGTGTTAAGATGTATAACGGTACTTTTCTACTTAAATTAGTGGGAAATGGCCGAAAAGAGAGCTGTGATGCTGTTTCTCTCTTTAAAGGCACCAGTCAAGTTACAGCTGTGTAATTGCTGGATAGAACAGAACTGCAGCTGTCAAAGAACTTTTTTTTTTTAATGCAGATAAACATAATACATTAGGATTAATGTTTATGACTGTTTTAATTGAATTAAGTAGCAATCCCAGTGTGTTGTAACTCCATAGAAAAAAATTGTGTATTGGCACTATTACATAATGTAAAACGTATAATCAACTGAAATACACTTTAAATACAATATATTTTAAATTACAGTATAATCTGACTTACAATTTTATATAAAAATAATTGGTGTGCATTAATTATTATTATTATTATTATTATTATTATTATTATTATTATTATTATTATTATTATTGGTGACTAATGAAAAAACGAGACTCATGAAAAAAAAAACCTTAGTGAAAGGATACTTTTCTACTTAAAAAAAAAAAAACAGACTAAACTAAAGCCAAAATATACAGGTAAGTGTTTTAAGTCTCAGTTAATATCTTTAGATTTGTCCACATGTTAGGCATAGTAGAACTTGAGTAAAGATGTTCATTGAGACTGGGATCTTTACACAGGTGTGAGTCAATACCTGATCTCAACCTACATTAAAGACTAAAAGTAGCATTTAAACAAAACTTTTCTAACAATAAATTTTTAACTGAAACGAGCAAACTCACTCTGGATTAGTCTGAATAGAAAGCAAAAAAAAATTAAAACAAAATACTTAAATTAAAAACAATCAGTCATATTTGATTCTTTAGTAAGTTACAAGCCAAAGCAGCCAAAGAGCAACCATATAATAAGCAACAATCTTTTAGCATAGTTAGTGTTAGGAAAGTTGGGCCATATTTTGAGGAAGTGCACAAAATACAATGCAGTTTTGTTCTCTTATTTTTATTAGTCTTTAAAGATTGAAGTCTAAGACACTTTGCATTCAGGGGATTTGACAGGAGGGGTGGGGGTGGGATGTGAAGGAGTGGGTGGGACGGACAGACGGGCACACCTGGTAGACCAATAAGAATAGCAGAAAAATTATATGCAGATGTGCAGTAAGATGCTTTCTATTGCTGTTTAACGTCATCTACAGTCTATTTAATAATCAGTCTTCCTCATCTTTGATTTTGCTGCTACTTTTTGCAGAGCGTGTGTTTGCCAGTCTCCCTCAGATGGAGAGGGGAGTTGCAAAAGTGATTGGTGGTGATCCCAAAGGCAACAACTTCCTCTACACCAATGGGAAATGTGTCATCATCAGGAACATTGAGGTAATTAAAGTCTTAAAGCTATATATCAACACGTGTATTTTAGTTATTCATCCACTTATATTTCCAAGCCTATTGGTTGTAATGACATTTATTGAGTGGGACTAACACCCACATAAAAAGCACAAGATCAAAACTAGTAGCCACATTAAAGCTATAAAGCGTCATTTCACTGTACTTGTGGTTAAGTTTCATTTGTTGCCCTGCTGCTGCACCCAGCATCTTGGGTGTGGTCGCTATCTTGCTTGCATACTGGCTTCAATCACTGTCAGCATGATATTGTCAGCTAGTGCCTAATCGAGAAGCAGCTATGCACAAGTTTTCAACTAGTGGTCTGCATGCCAATATTTTACTTTGATTTCAGATTTTTTTTTTTTTTTTTTTTGCTTTGCTGACGCTAATTGGTGGTTTTGGATTAAACTGACCAATTGGAAAAAATGTATATCACGCCTACAGCCCTGATTCTGTGTAGAGCTTAAATGTTGCATTGCTTTAGAACTGAACCACCTATTTGCCATTTGTGAGGTGCAGACCTGCTAATGTCTCCTGTTTTTTGTCTTTAAGAACCCAGCTATTGCAGACATTTACACTGAACATGCCCATCAAGTTACCGTCGCTAAGTATGCCCCCAGTGGATTCTACATTGCATCTGGAGGTAAGGGACAAAAATATATTTGGACATTTGCAAGAGTGTGTAAACCTACTAGACTTTACTGATCTTCACTGATCTTCAACTAAGATGTAATTAATGATGACCAGAACTTGAGTAAACTAATAAAGCAGACAGCTGTACTTTTCACACTGAGTAACTGAGCAGGAAAAAGTGAACTCCTTCCTCTAACTCAGGACAGGAATAAGTTAAATTTTTGTCTCTTATCTCAGAAGTGTTACTGAGCATCTGAGTCATGTATTTTGGAGAATAGTGTTTTTTTTCCCTTTTTTGGTGTCCTAACATTTTATATCTTATGGAGCGGTTGTGGCTCAGGAGGTGGAGTGGGCTGTCTTCTTATCAGAAAGTTGTGGTTCGATGCCTGGCTCCTTGAGCCTGCATGTCGAAGTATCCTTGGGCAACATACTGAACCCTGAGTTGCCCCCGACAAATCTATCGGGGTGTGAGTGTATGAACGTATGGTTATAAGTGCTTAGGTATAGGGAAAAAGCACTTGTATGAATGTATGTGTGAATGAGGCTCGTAGTAAGTAAAACAGCACTATTTAAGTACCAGTCCATTCATCATTTACATCTTTAGTTTTTATTTGTAGTGGAGTTCTGCTCTTGCCTTTGGATTGTTTTTTCACTTTGAGGAATGAATCTTATGATCTGTGTAGGACACCCACTCCAAGCAGTGTAGCAACAGTTTCAACAGCAACAATTTCCTGTTTGTAGACAGTTTGTCTTGTTGTGGATTGATGACTGTGCACATCTTCCGTAGCTTTTTCCAGTTTCTTGCATGTTTGTATTGCTTCTTCTAAGGTCCCATGAAAATTGCTGTGACATGGTGCACATGAACCAGTGTTTCCTAGGAAGAGCAGATTTTGTCAGTACAGACTTTGTACGTCTTATTTATAGGGACATGCCTTTCACTGAAACACCTGAGTCCAAGTAGCTTTTGGAGATGTTATTAACACAAAGGTTCACGACATTTGCAGCTTGCATTGTGAACTGTTACTTGTGAAAGAATGTGTGTTTATAAAAAGACATGAAATTAAGACTATTTTAAATTGATTTGTTTCTAATTTTCACTTTGATGAAGATCAGACCACATTTTATTAGTAAATGATGCGTAAATCCTGATGAAACTGCATGCGACGGCTGTATAATCAGATTGCTTTTGCTTCATTTAGATGCATCAGGAAAGATCCGTATCTGGGACACGACCCAGAAGGAGCACATGCTCAAGTACGAGTACACCCCGATTTCAGGAAAGGTGAAGGACATTGCATGGACGGAGGACAGCAAGAGGATTGCTGTTGTTGGCGATGGACGAGAGAAGTGAGTGTCAGGATTTGTTTTATGCTAGACTGGCTACAACTGTTTAATAGTGTAAAGTCAACCATGGTAACCGTCTCATGAGAAACGTCTTACTGCCAGCGGTCACACTGATTTATTCCCAATGAGCATAAATCCTGTTTGCTTTAGATGCCAAGGTGGTATGGTTGTGCACTTGCAGTACCAATGTCATACTTTGTTTTTTAAATTTTATTTTAATTATTATAATATGAACTTCCAGCACACCACTTGCTTCCCCTAATTCAAACTCGGATCAACTGTATCTGTGTTGACTTCTCATTGTAGGTTTGGGGCAGTGTTCCTTTGGGACTCTGGCTCGTCCGTGGGAGAGGTTTCTGGCCATTCAAAATTAATTAACAGTGTAGACATAAGGCAGAAGCGCCCTTACCGCCTCGCCACTGCCAGTGATGACACCTGTGGCTCCTTCTTTGAGGGACCTCCCTTCAAGTTCAAATTCACATTGCGGGTGAGTTGCGTTTGAGCAGCTTTAGTAAAAGAATGTTTGTGTCAAAGCTAATTAAAACTAAGTTGGATTTGTCCCCCTCTTTTTTGTGTGTGGGGGGGGTGTTGCTGTCTTAGTGACTGGACTAAAGTGCACAAACCAGTGAATGGTTAAATGTCATCTTTGATGTGTATTTGTAACAAAGCATTGTCCTTCAGCTTTAAGACTTTCTCTGGCTTTAATATCTGTTGGCCATCTCAATCTGTCGCACTTCAGTGGTTTTTGACAGTGTGTTCTTGTTTGCCTGTTTCCATGTTACATAACCCACTTCCCCCATAAATTCTTGGAGACTGTATGAGCTGCATTCCTACAACCAGGCCTTCCCTCTAGAAATGTGTAATGCATATTGAAGCACCAAGTGCAATGCAGATTTGTTTTTTTTTTTGTTGTTGTTGTTGTTGTTTTTAAAGGGGTACATGTAAAAGACTCCAAATGCTCAAGCTATAGGTAAAACGTTCAGATGTTTTTGCTCTAATTGTATTTAAAATGAATTTACAGCTCATATTTGCATCAAGAAATTAGAACTGTATTTGCTGCTATTGATCCTGTACCCTGTTCTCTCAGCACCTTGCTCTGAATATGAACTTATGGGTCCTGATATTTGTAAAGGCTGTTTTCAAGCTTTTTAATTTAGATATGGGTGAATTTTTAAATTCATTAGCAGAACACCATTTTGGTAAAATGAATAAACAAAATTATATATTGCTTATAAATTTAGTGTGTGTGTGTTTGAGATCAAACCTACACACTGGTTGGTCATGATGGTCTAAAATGAGGAAGGACTGAGTTTCTGTCTGTCATGAGAATGACCAAGTTAACATCTATGCTGATTAATTTCCTCTTCCTTCCTCTGATCTCCGTGGTGACTCTTAAAGGACCACAGCCAGTTTGTCAACTGCATTCGTTTCTCTCCGGATGGAAGTCGGTTTGCTACAGCTGGTGCTGATGGCCAGGTAAGTGTTGGATTACTATTTGTGATCATGTGAAACTTAAAATTAAAATAACCTTTAGCAAAATGGCTATCTATATGTCTTTTATTAATTTAATCTCCACAGGTTTTCCTCTATGATGGAACAACTGGTGAACTTGTTGGCTCCCTTGGTGGAGAGAAGGCTCACAAAGGAGGAATCTATGCTGTAAGTTTTTTAGGTTTAAAAAAAAATCCAGTCAATATGTATGTGCACATCAGTGGTCTGTCTTGTTTGAAGGTGTAATAATCAGTGTTTTAGCTCTTTGTCATGTGGCTAACTTACAGTTACATGTTTAAATGCATGGGGTTTGTTTGTCTGGAGAGCTAATTATAATCAGATTTGTCAGTCTGCTTTGAGGCAGTCTTAATCGAAATGATGTACTTTAAAATCACTTCCTTCTGTCCTCAAGTTACTGATCTTTTTTGTCTTTGCTTTTTCACGTAGCACTGGTGTTTCTGTTCTACTGTTTATGCAGCAATGAATGAGCATTAAAGAGTGCTTACAGAATTTACGTCTTTGCTCACGTGCATTTTGACATTACGTTTCTGTTTTTTATCCCACAGGTCAGCTGGAGCCCTGACAGCTCTCAACTGATCTCTGCCTCAGGGGACAAGACCGTGAAGCTCTGGGATGTGGGTGCAGCCACGGCTGTCACCACCTTCAACCTGGGCTCTGATGTGACAGACCAGCAGCTGGGCTGCCTGTGGCAGAAAGACCACCTCCTCAGCATCTCCTTGTCAGGATACATCAACTACTTGGACAAGAACAACCCCAACCGGCCCATACGCACTGTCAAGGTCAGCCTTAAGAGCTATTTTTGGATATTTCTCAATAGTTTGTTAATAATAATGCCACCTTTGTTAGCTTGTTCACTCTGAGCTGCTGAAATACTACAGAAACATATACGACTGTTTGAAAACAAACTTGTTAACTGTTAAATGTAAATCAGCACCAGTATATGCATATAGAGGTTTGGAGCTGCATGCCTAAATGTGTAAGTACAGACTAAAATTTCTGTTGAGCTGCTTGTGTTTCACACAAATTTGTATGTTTTTAAATTGGACTATAAATTATAAAATATCGTGCAATTAAGAATGAGCTTTTCAGTATTGAAAGGAAACAGTGTGCTCAATATCTAGGCTAGAATAATTAGGCTAGAAGTGTCTTTTGACATCCATCAAGCACTTTTGTGCGATTTGTAGGTAAGACAGAAATGTAAGTCATTCCATCAGCTTCTCACAGAAACTAAATGTGGCTTCCTGTGGCCTTTACATGTTTTCAAATCTGTAGAAAGCCTTTCATTTCTGAGGTAATCCTATGTCTTTTGTACTTTTTACAGGGTCATAGCAAATCCATCCAGTGTGTGACTGTTCATAAAAATGAAGGGCGAGCATACATCTACTCGGGGAGTCACGATGGACACATCAATATCCTTTCAGCACTTGCTAATTGCTGCTAATAACTGTAAATGTCACTCAGTGGGAGATGCATATGTCTCCTGCTGTCATGCATGCAAAATCTGCAATCTTGCTAAATTGTTTCTAATCTGTGATGTTTTATATTTAATAAGTAGTCATTACACACTTTTAATGATAAATGTAATTTATCCTTTTTTTTTCATTCATTAAGTGTCACTGAATGCTCTAATGTTGGAGTACAGTTTAAAAAGATTTTAAATTGTTCATAATTTGGTTCCAATTTTAGCTTTTGATATGGAAATTTTAACGTTTTAAAGCTTAAAATCGGCAGAACTTTCTACTAGGTTGGGTGTGTGTATGTGTGGGGGTGTGTTTGTGTAGAATTTTTTTTTTTTTTTTTTTTTTAATATGGCCCATTTGCCAGAATGAAATGACTCTTCAGAAGGCTTTGATATTAGAAGAGTAGTGATGCAGGCTTCTTTCAAACAAAAAAGTGTTGCATTTCTCAGACAATGTTTCTTATTAGTTTAAATCAAAAATGAGTAAAATATAAAATTTTCCTTAACCTTCCCCTCACATTACTGGGATGCAGAATCTGGAGTGAACGACTGCTTCTCAGGAAAGGGTCACAGCAACCAGGTGAGCAAGATGGTGGTTGACGACGCTACCGAGTTGGTGACGTGCAGCATGGATGATACACTGCGCTACACCAGTATCAGCAAAAAGGAATACAGGTGGGCGCCATGACATGGCTGTATGAATAAAAGCATTTTCAGGGGTATTTGCATTTGGTTTAGCAATATTAATGGGAAGCCTGATCTTGATAAGGTGAGTGCATGAGGAGGAAGGTGAAGCTTTCATTCAAGAACATGTACTTTCATATTGCATTGTTATTCACAATACTAAGAGCTCTTTTTTTTTTTTCTTTTTTTTTAATTTCTCCCCCAGTGTCAAAACGTGTGTGTGTGTGTGTGTGCGTGTGTGCGTGCGCGTGTGTGTGTATCATTGGGGCATCTGCTTTCATTCTTTTTGCTTAGAAATCCATGTCTAAATATTGAATGTTCCCTCCTCCTATAAATAACTTTTCTGCTGGTTTCTAGTGCCTCTGATGTGGTGAAGATGGACGTCCAGCCTAAAAGTGTGTCAGTAGCAGCAGGTGGGCTGTCACTGGCTGTGTGCATTGGGCAGGTAAGGTTCTTGCCTCTGTCATTATTGCTTACATGAATCAGATCCACTCATTTTCACACTTGCGAGGTTGTTGGTTTATTTTTGTATACTTGTGTAATAATGGCAACTTTGTTATTTACGGCTCTTTCTAGATTGTCCTTATAAAGGACAAGAAGAAAGTCTTCACACTGGACAATCTTGGCTATGAAGCAGAGGTTGGAAGTATCCATCCTGGCGGCACCACTGCCGCAGTGGGCGGAGCAGTAAGTGGACATGGATAATTTTGCCAAATGTGTGCATTCAGTGAATGTAGTGTTTAGTGTTTAATGCAGAAGCAATCCATAGCTGTCGCAGACAACACCTGGTGGAGTTGGGACTTATTTTGTTTTTTCCTCCTCAGGATGGAAAGGTTCATCTGTACTCAGTTCAGGGCAATACTCTGAAGGATGAGGGGAAAAGTCTTGAGGTCAAAGGGCCCATCACAGACATGGCCTATTCAAGTGACGGCGCCTATCTGGCTGCCATTGATGACAAGAAAGTTATCACGGTCTTTAATGTGGCAGATGGCTACTCGGTAAAAATTTACCTTTCTTATACATGCTGTCTGCTGTTTGTTGCATTTTTCATATGAATATTAATCTTTTTATAACCCCCCACCCCCCAGGTCAAAAATGAGTTTTATGGACACCATGCCAAACCTGTGACTTTGGCCTGGTCACCTGATAACGAGCACTTTGCCACTGGTGGGATGGACATGATGGTGTACGTCTGGACTGTTAGTGATCCAGACCAGCGGCTCAAAATCCCAGGTTGGCTTCACAAGCGTTCAACACACTCAAACGTTGGGGAGAGAAATGTTTTAATCTAGAAATTATCAGCCATGGTTTGGCAACAGCAGGCGCAATTTTTTTTTTTTTTTTTTTTTTTTAAATATGCAGTAAAGACTGAATTGAGAAGCTCATTTCACAGAACTGTGATGAAAATACAGCATCTGATTCCAGTTCAGCCAAACAAACTTGCATTATATTCAGAACAGTGCAGTGACTTCAGCTGTGGTCTGAGTTCATGCTGTTCTTTTACTTAAACATTTTGGTTTTCTAACTTTAGAACAACTTTTTTTCTCCTGGCAGCCCAAAGGAATTTCTCCCACTTCTTTCATTACTCACTAAAATATTTTGCTGTTGAATAAGAGATTGTTTTATACATGCATTAAGATAAATGACTGGTTTGAGTGGCCTACGTCATGCTTATTGTGACTACTTTGAAATAAAGCCACCCTCTCTTTTGCCAGTTGAATGCTTGGTATTGAATGTGCTTATTGGATCAGCAGTAACTGTGACTGCAGTAGATTGAATGAATGATGAACTGTGGGGCTGATGATGGGTGGTGAATTCTAATAAATGCTGTGTGCAGTTTAAATCTGTTACAGAATTGGCCGACTCGGCCACTAAAAACGAAACCTGAAGTTTGGGTGAAAATGGAGCTTTTCTGTTAATTCAGTATCCAGTAATGGCAGAAATGATGGAACGAGTTTGTTGCAGCCCACCACTACACTTTTCTGTGTGAAGTTGTTGAGTTGTAACAAGATTGCTTTGTCTTTGATGCAGACGCTCACCGATTGCACCACGTTAGCGGCCTGGCCTGGATAGACCCACACACTCTGGTCACCACCTCCCACGACGCCAGCATCAAGCAGTGGACTATTACATACTGAGCTACAAGCAGACGAGCATGCACATCTCCAGGGACAAGGACTGCTGTTGAATTGACGCTTTCTTTCTTTCTTTTTTTTTTTTTTTGGTCGTTTTGTTAAACTGTATTTTCCCCATCTGAACGGTGTTCAATACTGTCTGTACGCATCAAAATTGTAAATGGTTATGGTTGCGGGTAGAAAAGGGAAAAAAAAAAAGGGGGGTCCCATATGTAATCTGTTTAATGCAGATAACCTCGGCTTACACGGAGGCAACATGTTGAAACGTGTAGTGTAACTTTAAGGGTGATGGACCGAGAAAAATATTTGTAAGCTCATCATTCCATAGGTTTTAACTGTGGTTGGGATCAATGCATTCTGGCTTAAAAGAAAAACCATAATCGTACATAATTAATTTTTCTTTTAAAGTGAACAAAATTACATTGGAAAGAACCTTTTTGGTTACATTCCTGAAATGAGCTGTAACTGGTCCTAGCTGCAGTTGCTGTCACTCTTTATTCTCAAAGTTTTAAGGTGGGTGAGTCTTCTTTGCCTTTTGGCTTTGTCCTTGGTTTCATAACTTGGTGATTTATATTTCTTCTTGTTTGACTGGGGAGCAATAATGGGAACCGAAAGAACGAAGTATGCATACAATCAAAAATGCTGTTTGGTTGAAGGTCCTGTGTTGTTGCTGTGTTTGTCTGGGCTCACATTGGTCATCTTTAATTTTTTTTTTTCTATGTCTTTATGCATCCACTTCCAAAGTGGAAGAGACTCAATAATAATAATAAAAACTTTTTATGCACTGGTCCTTTTGTGCACTAATCCTGTTTAACACCTGGATTTGTAGACTGAATTGAGAATTATCAGCACAGCTTCATGTTAGAGATGAATACGCTTAACTGTAGACGTTCACCTATAGGAGCCCCTGTGGGTGACAGGAGCAGATGGGCTTTAAAGGGTATTTGTGACTGGAATAATTTCTTTTTTTTCATGTATCTAACAAAGCAGAAGTGATAAACATTTCTTAAAGGGACAGTTCACCCTAAAATAAAACCTATGTATTTTTCCTCTGGCTTGTAGTGCCATTTATCAATCCAGATTATTTTACATAAAAATGTCTACCTTGTGTTGAATGTAATACTTGCCTTGAGGTGCACATAGCACCAAACAAAGCACATTTGGAAATCTTGCAGCAGTTTCTCTCCAGAAATCATGAACCAGTTACTCAAAAAAAAAAGAGCTTGTGAGGATAGTGAAGTATTTTGTATCCATATCAATATACAGAAAGTAAGCGTTTATCTGTGAGAAGAGACTTGTGATGCTGATGGCAAGAGAGTGTAAAGAGTCCCCCTTTGGCTGTTCTCCTTTTGGTTGACAGATTTTGACATTAGAAGATGGTTCTACAACAAGGTTTCATTTTACGGACTGCGCACCAGTGCACAAAGCAGGTCCATAAAGACATGGATGAGTGAGTTTGGTGTGGAAGAACTTGACTGGCCTGCACAGAGTCCTGACCTCAGCCCGACAGAACACCTTTGGGATGAATTAGAGTGGAGACTGTGAGCCAGACCTTCTCATCCAACATCAGCGTCTGGCCTCACAAATGTGCTTCAGGAAGAATGGTCAAAAATTCCCATAAACACTCCTAAACCTTATGGAAAGTCTTCCCAGAAGAGTTGAAGTTATTGCAAAGAAGGGTGACGTTGTATATAGGTGACCCTATAAATTAAGAATGGATGTCACTCAAGTTTATATGTATGTGAAGGCAGACAAGTAAATATGTTTGGCAGTATAGTGTATATATCACACACACACACACACACACACACACACACAAACAAGCATAACATTATGAGCACTGACTGGTGAAGTGAATAACTGATTATCTCTTCAATTCAATTCAGTTCAATTCAATTTTATTTATATAGCGCCAAATCACAACAGTCACCTCAAGGTGCTTCACAATGGCACCTGTTAGTGGGTGGGATATAGTAGGGAGCAAGTGAGCATTTTGTACTCAGAGTTGATGTGTTAGAAACAGGAAGAATGGGCAAGTGTAAGGATTTGAGCGAGTTTATAAGGGTCAAATTATGATGGCTACAACAACTGGGTCAGAGCATCTCAACAACTGCAGCTACTATAACTCAAATTGCTGAAAAAGTTAATGCTGGTTCTGATAGAAAGGTGTCAGAATACACAGTGCATCACAGTTTGTTGTGTATGGGGCTGCATAGCCACAGCCCAGTCAGGGTGCTCGTGCTGACCTCTGTCACCCGCCGAAAGAGCCAACAATGGGCACATGAGCATCAGAACAGGACCACAGAGCAATGGAAGAACGTGGCCTGGTCTGATGAATCATGTTTTGTACTTGGAGAACACCTGGCACCAGGATGCACTATGGGAAGAAGGCAAACAGGTGAAGGCAGTGTGATGGCAATGTTCTGCTGAGTCCTGCCATGTCCTGCCATGCATGTGGATGTTACTTTGACACCTACCACTTCCCTAAGCATTGTTGCCGACCACGTACACCCTTTCATGGAAACAGCATTCCCTGATGGCTGTGGCCTCTTTCATCAGGATAATGCTCCCTGCCACAATGTGCAAATGGTTCAGGAATGGTTTGAGGGCATTTGTGGGATGTGCTGGACAAACAAGTTCGATCCATGGAGCCCCCACCTCACAACTTAAAGGACTTAAAGGATCTGTTGTTAACAGCTTGGTGCAGATACCACAGCACACCTTCAGGGGTCTAGTGGAGTCCATGCCTCGATGGTCAGGGCTGTTTTGGCAGCAAACGGGGGACCAACACAATATTAGGCAGGTGGTCATAATGTTATGCTATCTATTATTGCAGTTGGATTGTAGGTTTTGCACATAGCTGAACAAAACATTTCTCCACATGTTCAAGTTCCAGTGCACATGTTGCTGACATCAGTCCAAATGGGCCTGATGGTTAGGGCAGTCACGGCGTGCCTCACCCTGCACACGTTCCTGTTCCCAGGATATGGGTGGTTTGGGCTCAGCTTGTACCTGCACCCATACCTGATCCCAGGGTGAGAACAGTCAGGCCCCAGCTTTAGCCTCAGGAATCAACAGTGGGCTCTGCTGAGCAGCCCAGGTCATGGTGTTTGCTTGGAGTAGATACCAACTGACCACTGTAGCAGGTCCTATGCTCATATAGGTGCTGCCAATCAGGAGCCTGATTAGCACCTGACTAGCAGCACCACAGGTACTAGAAGCTCAAAACCAGAGTCAATAGCAGAATAAGCTGTTTGGCATTGGCAGAAGAGATTTCTCCAGTTTTTTGTGGGCGTAACCCACGTACTCAACTCTGCTGCTCAACCCACAAGTGCAGTTTCATTACAAATGTGACACCATTTAAGGGGAAATAAACAGGCTTTCCAGCAGTATAAGATTAATTGCCAATAAGCATTGTTACAACAAGGAAATAGTTGACCAAACACATTACACACACACACACACACACACACACACACACACACACACACACACACACACACACACACACACACACACACACTGGCACGGCAAGGCTTCCTTTAGAGAAAACAGTTGAGAAAAGAACAATTTGGCTCAAACACACCAGGTATTGTGTTGGGAGTGAAGAAGAGCTCAGCTGGATTTTTGGAGCAACCTGCAAGGGAAAAGCAAACAAAAAAAAAGGGCAAATGAAATACTATACTATGAGATTAAAAACAGAGATGTTCAAAGGTCAGTACTTGATTTTTTTTTCCAACTGTAACATTATGTAATGTTAACAGGCCAATGATTGACTGAGTTCCTGTCTGAGCAGTTTTCTGTCTCCTCTCATGTCCAGCTTCAGCAAATTAAGTTATCGAGCAGGCTCTCATGTGATAATGATTGCTTTTTAATTATGTGCCTATGGCTACTTTCTTTTTGGAATTTGAGGGAAAACTCTGATTTTGGACAGCAAGAGTCTTAAGAAGGTTTGGTAAGTTTACTCTCTTTTTTTTTATTTTTCTCTTCTTTTTTTATACAAAATGAACGATCCTGTCATCAGGGGCATATTTGGGAACTCCCCCCCACACACACTCATGAAAATGCTTTGACAATGAGAGTGTCATAACTGTGAAGTCAGTGTTTAACACAGCCGCTACTGTTTGGAGTGCCGTGCACCAGAAAGAATGATCTCAGAGATAAGACAGGTCTAGGACATGGACTAGGGAAAGAACTTTGTATTGTTGGCACGATCGGCATCGGAGTGGCTTTAACTGTCTCCTCATTTATCAAAGCACTTGAGAACACATGACACAGGGACAGTATTTCTGAGCTGACGGTGTTATAGGATTGTCATGAAATGTCTTTGTGTTGTAGTTCCAGGTTTGTTTCTTTACATTTTTATTCCTAGGTTTTGGTTCTGGTTTAGTTCTGTTCATGGCTGCTGTTATCGATTTCCTGAGTTCTTGTGTGTTCCTGTCTCAATCTCCGTGTTCCTGTGTGTTTTGTCTCCTGTCCTCATGGTTGTCTGGTTTCCCCATTCAGTCCCCCATTATGTCTCCTGTTCTCCGGGCCTTTTGTTCCCTGCCTCCTTGAGTTGATAGGTTAAATTAATTCATTTGTTCTGTGTTTATCATATTTCTCAGTGTGCCCGTCTCCCTGTGTTGTCAGGTCTGTGTTTCTGTTTCCATGTCTACTTCCTGTTTTACTTTGCCAGCTCTTTGTATCGAGTGCTTTGTGTTCAGTTTTGCTTTCCTTGTCTCATTAGTTAGATTCAGTTCACCTGTTCACCCCAGCTGTTCCCTCTCTCCCTGATTACCTTGTATGTATATATTGTCTGTGTCACACTGAGTGCTCCGTGTAGTCAAAGTTTGCTCAGTGTTTCCTGGGCTGTATATTTCTTGCTCCAGTCCAGCCCAGTTAATATTTTGTAGGTTTTTCCTTGTGAATTACTGCAAATAAAACTGAGTTTGAGTTGATTCCCTGTCCTCTGAGCACATTGTACAAAATACACAAGACATTATAGGTGGTATAAAATGTGAATTATTTAGTAGTATAAAGGAATCTCAACTATGTGCATAAGTCTGAAGTGTGGTCCACCCCCCCCCCCCCCGCTCACCCCATTAAACCCAATACTTATGTTACCTAGACTCCCGAGCTGAGAAAAAAAGCTGTCCCAAAGGGGGTGTTCAGCTTACAAGCCTGAGTTTCATTACTCGGCCATATCTTTTTTCCCACGGCAGATCTTGACCCAAATGTTTCTCTAGGACAATTCACAGAGCAAAAAACATACATTTAAGAGTTGCTCAATCTTTCAGCAATGTGCTGCTGCTGTAAAACCTGCACTTTGCAGTTTTAAAATGTTAAAAATGTGGATTCATGTGTTTGTTTTATACATGGCTTTCCGTCACGCTGTTTTAAACATGTAATTATTATAAAGCTGCGGGAGAATAAAGAAGCCATTGAAAAAGCAAATGAAAAAGCTGCCCGAGGAAAGGATTTTTTTCTTTTTTTTTTCCTTTTCTTTTTTGGGAGGATTAAACACCAAGTTGTTGTGCTGTATTCACACAAAAAGCTGCAGCGTGCCACGGTTATCTCTGCCTGAAAAATATATATATTTTTTGGAGTAGGAATATTGTTGTTGCCTCTTTTGGAAGCACATTGGTCTCCCACATGTTTCTGTGGAATACTTTCATCTGAATGTTCACATTACCTGATTACCTGCCAGTACTTGCTCTCTCTCTCTCTCATCTGAGGTCTTTCCTGGACGTTGGAATGTTGTGTTCATGAAGGGGCTGCTCCTCATTCTTACACAAGTTCGGGGAATGTGGCACAACAATGTGGTGCATGGTTAAGCTGGAAGACCACACTTCATTGTGCTTATGTTTCGAGAAACAAAGCTTTTCTGTCAGCATGGCATTTGCACATTTACGACTTCAGGCCTCACATTTTCAGCTCCTGGATAGGATGTACTATATATGCACATCTTACGGTGAGTTCCAGGATCTTGTTTGACTGCAGTGTTTAGGAGGAGTAGCCTTAAGTTTCTTTTTCATTGGAGAAAACAAAAAAAGTTGCATAAGTGGTCGCATGGTGTTGCAGTGGATTCGGGGTTTTACACTCCTGGTCTTCTGGGACCTTTGTCTGGACTCCGCATGTTCTCCCTGAGCCTGTGTGGCCACAGTCCTAAAAACATGTTCGATTAACTGGCTGCAGGTGTGGATGTGGACTCTAGGAAACTGAGGTCATGGAGGAAAGAGGATATTTTCTCAAAGTTATGACATACTGTATCAGAATATTGAGATTGTGTCTCAATATTAGATTTTGTGTTGTAATTATTCATTTTAATCTCATTTTGACTTTTTGTTTCATCATGAAATCTCTTAACATGAACATGCTGAGCCAGCAGTCTAGCTGATGGATTGCCAGATTCAGACTAAAAATGAGGAACTCAGTGCAGTTTTTGTAAAGGTGGGATTTTTTTTTTCTTAACCCAAAAAGTGTGAAAATAAATTTACAAGAAATGAAATGTAGTTCTGGGCCCTTAGAGGACATCAAATAAACAGAACTAAACTCAAATGGGAATGCCAACATGGGATAACAACGTAACATAACAAGCCAACTGCTCAACAGACCCGAATCTAAAGGAATCAAAACTGACCTAGAAAAGCAAAAGCAAAGGGGAGCTTAAACACTGGCTGATCAGATCTTTTTAGACACACAGGGAGAACAAACAGTAACAAATGATCTAATAACCAGAAACAAATACAGTTAGTTTAATTTCAAATGAGTGGGAATTAAAATCTAAAATAACTAAATATTTAACTGAGCGTTCCACTGTATTTTGTTGTAAAGTCTTAGTCTCTGTTTGGTGTTTCCCTGTTTAGTTGCTTCCTCTTTTATTTTGGTAGTCATGTGCCCCTTGTGCTTTGTCTTTAGCTTCCTTGATTATGTTCAGGTGTGTTGTGCTCCCTTCCTGTCTCCTATCTCCCTAATTGCCCCATGTAGTCACAGCCTTAGTTTCCCTTTGCTCCTCATCAGTGTCTGTCTCCCTTCTGTGCATTTGAGCTCTCGTGTTTCTTTTGTTGGGCTTTTTTTTTTTTTTTTTTTTAAAGATTCTGGCTTTAGTTGTCTTTGGATTTTTGGTTTATTTTCTTGGACTTTGTCTTCCAACTAAAATAAAAGGTCAGTTTTCACACTTACCTGTTTTTGCCTGAGAGCCCTGCTTTTGCGTCCTCTTCCTGCCATGTTTCGTGACATCCATAATGTGGCGTCACTTGCTATATCTCAATTAGCTCTCCTTGTGTTTAGTAGGGCTCCTTCCAAGCCCCCTGTTCTGTTCATTTGATGCTGGCAGACCTCAGCAGTTGAATTAGGCACTGGCAAAACAAGAGGAAGAAATTAATAGAAAAGAAAAAAAAAGAAAAGATGACGTAAACTAACAGTTGGCTAAAAGTAAAAGTAATTAAATGTGCACTACAAATGCAACTAATGTATGGCAACATGTGCTAAATAAATGCAAGTATGATACATGAAATCAAAGATCGTGCCATCATTTATCATTGAGTGTGTCTTCCATGCATTTCAAAGGCTAAGTTAGCTACTGTGTAAAGTGTAGCTGTATGGGCTTACTGACTTTATAGTTGTGTGGCCATCACACAGCCCTTCTTCTGTCTTTGCTACAAGGTTTTTATAAGAAAGACCAAAGTATGGTCCACATTTTGATTTTACTTTGTTGATGATCACAAATGTGATCTTTTAACATTAACTTACCCAAGACAGAAATGAGCTTGGTCTCATTATTTCCAGTCCTCAGTTAAGCAGAGTTTAGTATATTATATTTTAAAAGTTCAGAGAGGTTATTAGGTAGTAACAGATCACACGGAGGAAGTCAATGTCAAACTTTTGTTTGCTGGAGATGTGTACTTGTGGAAAATGATTTATGGCTTATATAAACAATAAACCTTTGCGTGTGGTGACATAGTTATGATAGAAAAGCAATATTCAATATTCAAGCCAATATTCAGCAATGCGCGTACCTCTTTATGATGACAGTGTTGATCTGATATTCATGTCACCCTACAGTTCTGCAAAACTGACATTCCCATTAGCCACGTTACAATTATAATGTGCTGTCATAAATAATTTCTGGAGTATTTCACAGCCTTTGTTCTTCCACATACCACAACAATACTGTGGTCCACAGTATTGTTGTTCATACTGTGGACCACCTTACTGGTTTCATATGCCTTTTAATAAAGAAAAATGTGTTTCATTTAAAGCCACCCATCATGAGGACGAGCACTCTCTGTAAGTTAATCAAGTGTAATAAATTATCACCATGTTCTCATGAAATTTTTCATGCTCTCATTAAGGCAGGACAGCAGGCGGATCAGGTATTACCACGTGCTTCTCGCTTGTGCAGTAATGCCAGCAAATACACGTGCAGTTTATTTGTTCTCTTATCTGCAGTGCGGCTGACCTTAGATATGGAGAGGGAGGGAAGAACTCTGTATTATTATCATAGTTATATCTGGGAAATTTTTGGGGAGTATTCTCTTTGTATGCACTGGATACATAACCTGAAGGCTGGGTAAGCATATGGCCACAGTCGTGCTTTTTAAAACAAACAAACAAACAAAGAAACAGCTTTGTAACATTTCTGACTTGTATGGACCCACAGAGAGCTTTGATGCTTATTTTGCCATGGCCTGTATTGTTTTACCAAACTTTGTTTAGGCTGTTAGCGTTTAACAGAACTGGGAAAGTTCAGTAGAGCGTGATGAGCCTTCTTTGCTAGGTTGATACATTGTGGCATATTACTGTGCGAAGAAAGCTGCTGACTGTGGGATTACACACCTAGCCTTTTAAATCATTTTTTTTCTTGGGTAGTGGGCTATGACAGCAGCATGACTTCACTGCTTGACATTGGTTGCATTTTGTTCGAGTATAGGATGTAGTGCATACAAAAGTGTGCTGCTGTTCTCTCAAATGTAAGGTGCACATCTTTCAGAGCCACTTTTCAAGCCTACGTGGGGTCTGAGTTTTATAAGCTGAAGAAAGATTCTGCTTTAATGAGGTGGTGTTTCACCTACAGCACTGCACTAATTGAGAGTTATGGTGTAGACTATCACAAGAACACTCTAACACTCACACTGTTAAGGGTCACAGTGGATTTATTTTTGCTTGTTATCTGCTGGGTGGCTTCCAACAGTGCAGAACATCACTGGAACATCATTAAGGAGTAAACAGTTTGGAATCCTTGTTTCAAAAAGACTCATTTGATGCACTTGAATGAGAATCTTTCCCGTTATGCATTTTGTCTCACGCCTGATGAAACTTCTCAAAGTGCCGAAACTGTTGTCTGATTGGACGTTGGTCTTTACAGCAATTAATTCTTGAAGAAATCTCTGATGTACACCATAAAATACAAATCATCCACATGGACTGGCAATAAAATTAATCACATTTATTGCTTTATGGCATCCAAATGACTAATGTGACCAAACTGCTGGTTTAATGAAATAGATGCCCCAGACTGCCCCAGGGCAGCTGTGGCTACACTAGTAGCTTACCACCACCAAGTATGATTGAGGTATGAATGAATAGTGCACTAAAAACTGTAAGCGCTTTGAGTACCACGTAAAAAAGCGCTATATAAGTCGAAGTCATTATTATTATTATTATTAGATGTGGTGATCCCTTATGTGGGTAAAATGAGAACAATCTAATTTGTCACGTGTTCTTATAAGAATCCAATCCACAGCTGCGGTTTCTGATCCTCCTCTCTGTGACTCAGCTTTCATTTACATTCAGACTAATTTCCTTTTCAGAAGCCATCTGAATACAAAAAACAACAACAAAAAAAAAGACTTTTGGTTTGAAATGCATTACGCAGTTCAACATCTTGCAACCTGTCACAGGAGAAACTTTGTGTGATTTTTGACCCTACCAGCTTTTCACGGTTCATTGTTTCTGTTTGTGGCTGTTCTAAAAACCACTAGGTGGCAGACTCACTCTTTGATCAGTCATCTGGTATACATGTAGAAAACAACACTAAGGTGCACTTTAAATCCAGACCAGTGCTCCTGCTGTTGTTGAACAACTGAGTAAGCCCCGCCAAACTTCAAACTGCTGTTCGATTAAGAATTCACACTTTCGCGAGCCAGAAAGCCAGTTTGCTTTTATTCCCTGAGATGTTCCGCACATCAGCACAAAAAGGTCTTCCTTTTCATCACGATTCATGTAGTTTCAGATTCCTCATTCTCACTGTGAAATGTGTCCTGTCTCTCTTCTGTATAAATGTGTCTCATATAATGTAATGCGGTCTTCCCATTTAAGGTTGCTGAAATGGACACGGACAAACAAAAGGATGGTCAGACTGACCAACATGACACGACGAGCAACTCTGAAAAGAAGGTTAGTTGGATTAAGACACTAATACTTACACACTTGCTTGTGAAAAGTGTGATAATATATTTATAATAATATATATATAAACTTAGCCTGGTTTGATGGAGGAGCAGTCCTGTCCTAATAGCTCTGCAGACGTCTGGGATCCCTGTTATTTGGCTAGTATGTCATACATTAACCCGTTATGTTGATCTCTGTGGACTTTACTGTAGTTGTGAAGAGTAGTTGTGCACTTCAGCAAACATGGACATGACCTTTGCAATTTAGTCAACACTCATTTCTATTCCAAAACGCTGCTACTGAAACACAGGCACTCCCTCTTTGAGCTAAAATCACATTAGCATGATCTCAAAGATATTTAACTAAACAATCTCAATATAAACTCCCTCTTGGAAACATATTTATTATGCTGTTTATGAGCATTTATAAATACTTGTTATGATAAACTTTCATAAAAATGTGAAGCGCACACTTTTGCTGTACCAGTTTTATTGACAGCTCTCTAAGCAATAAAATGTCCCGTAGGTGTGAATGCATTTGTCTTGGCTACTAAAGTTTTTGTCATATTTATTACTTGTACATTATAGACATTTAAGAAGTTCTAATTAATTTTTCTTCTTCTTAGGGTAAGAATATGCATAGGTTTATCATCCTAATATTTTGCCTTTTGTGCACTTGGAAAAAAAGTAACCATTGAGTGTATTTTTCCCTGTCCCTGTAGTATTCTAGTTCACACACACTGCCCACTCTACACCCCTCTCCCCATCCCTTACTCTAAGGGTCACAAGGTGGGGAAGAAAAAGTCATGTGCATGTGGATTGCTTAACTCTGCACAGAAACTGTAAAGTGACTGCCACACTGAGCCCCTGACTGAGAACATGGTTTAGTTGTCAGTGGACAGATTCATGTTATATTTTCAAATCTCTCTGTCTTGCTAACAGAAGTGTGCATATGAAATGACTTGTTCACAAAAAACAAGGTTTATCCCTGTAAAATAATGAGACATATGATACCTCAGTGACACTGGATTATGATATCTCCTGTAATACTACCGACTGGCAAATGCTATTCCCACGCTACATGTAATCACGTCCTTCATCAGTGAAGGGCTGGGTCCAAATGTCTGGCTTTTTTTTTTTCACTGTACATATTTGAAATCAGCACCTTTAAGTAGCTCATCAGCTCTATAGCCTCAGTGTTGCTCAAGACTGAGCTTTGAGAGAGTCTTGGGAAGCCGTTACCAAGCAAAGGAAATGCATTACAGTAGATGCTGTTACATATGTGTGAGAATTTATGCTAATGAATAAAAGCCTCTCAGCTTCACTTTGACACATTTTTAAGGGATTGTGGGAAGCACGCTATTATCAGTGAGCTCTGACCTCTAACTGTGAGATATCAACTTTGCCTATGTAGCACTACTCCCTGGTCTTTTAGTGGATTGCTTTAGATTTTACTCTTCATTAAATATCTATAAGCATAACTTATACATACCGTAGCTTGCAGCAGCGTTGTATTTCTGTTTCAGCTTCAGCTCATGCTTTTGCTCTATGTCTTATCTCCTTTTACTGTGCGCTTTCCTTTAGTCTGACTTCTTTTTCAGATAGCGTTGTGGATCAAATGTGATTTCAAATGCTATTCAGAATATGCTACCCCCTAACGCACACACACACACACACACACACACACACACACACACACACACACACACACACACACACACACACACACAC
>JAVDPK010039068.1:0-23131 GCA_034780415.1 Cichlasoma orientale
AATAAACAAGAATAGCCTATAGAAACTAATAGAACTGTTCTTGTAAAAGCAAATATGTTTGGTACATCAGTGCATTCTGATCACCATTCCAATTGCAGAGAACTGCCGGACATGAAAGGTTTAAAAATAAATCAATCAATCAATAAAAAATCAACCTATAAATAACTGAGGAGCCCTGGTGGCATCTTCAAAGCTTTAGGAAAAGGTTTTTTTTTTGTCCTGGAAAGATTTGCTGGGCTAATATATTCATTTGTAACTTGTCATGTGGGTTTTTAAACACCACATTCAGTTCAATTTTATTTATACAGCGCCAATTCAACACAGTCGCCTCAAGGCACTTTGTATTGTAAGGAAAAGACCCAACAATACTGCAGAGAAAACCCAACAGTCAAAACAACCCTCTATGAGCAAGCACTTGGTGACGGTGGGAAGGAAAAACTCCCTTTTAAGAGGAAGAAACCTCCAGCAGAACCAGACTCAGGGAGGGGCAGTTATCCGCCGTGACCGGTTGGGGCTGAGGGGAGAGAGGACAAAAAACATGCTGTTCGAAGAGACACAGAGAATGATTAAACACAGAGTGATGTATAAACAGAGTAAAAATAGTGAGTAAAAAGAAGCAGTGCATTGTGGAGTAATTTCAGTGTAGCGTTATCCAAAACAGATTTTTACAAAAAAAGTCTTTCCACAACCACTAGGACCCACAACCATGCACAAGAACGGCACTTGAAGTCAGGGTTCAAAATCTATGGTGTTAAACATTTTTCTCGGTATCCAAACAGCAGTGTTCTCCCCTCTGCAGCCTTCTCTTGTCAAAAACAACCCTGAACTGTTTGAGGAATGTGGAACTTTCGAATGAAAAACACTTTCTATCACAAACAATATTCTGCTGTAGTGTCTCAATTGTAGCCTCCTCCTCCTCCGAGTTGCAAATGTACCCCTCTACAAGAGACTTTCTTCTTTCAAAATTTACTTCTTTTTTTTTACAACAATCATGTGCCTGAGTGATACATTTAACCTTCATAACAGCTTTCATATTTTTTTCTGTAACCATAACTTTTAGGACCAGTCAGTTATATAGTCACCAGGATCTAGTTTGCTCGTTAATTATCCAAGATATTTCCCTAACTGAAGCTCACACTCACCTTCTCTAGTAAGATAGATTAAACAGTTTTTATCATAATATAAAACCCTTTCCTCAAGTTTGCCTACATACTTGTGTAAATGCGTCCATACGGGCGTAAAATCAGCTATAAAGATGTTGTCTGTGGGGTTTGGATACGGAATGCATAGGTCGCCGTGGCACCACTGAATGAGTGTTAAATGATCACTGACAAAATAGAAATATTTTACTTCTTATTTTGCTGAAAACATAAAATAGAAAAATTTCTCAGGCTCACTGACCAGTTTGGTTTGGGTTAGATTATTTCCCTGCCCAAGCGTCCTCCAAAACAGATTTTGGCTTCTAAAAAAGTCTACATTTAGTCTCTAAATACTTTTTCTGTCAACGTGCCAAACCTCTGATTTTAACTTCTTTGTACCCCTTATCAAGAGCCAGATTAAACTCTGGTGTAGTCCAAACACCTGTCAACGCACGGGCCTCGCTGCTATGGCTGCAGGCTTCCTCCTGTACGTTGCTCTCTGTACAACAGAGTGACCACCAGCTTCCCTCCTTTGGTTCTAAGGGGTAAGACAGGAAAATTCAACCCCGCGGTGGTATAACCACAGCTCTGATGAGCCCAAAATAATTTTTAGGATTGTGGAAATCTCTAAATGTTAGCTCGGGAAGTGTTTGGAGGCATAAAACTGGTCTAAAATGCTTTTGTAAACTGATCGACTCCAGCAACTTCTTTGAAGCCTTCTCTCAAAATAGCACAATCGTGAGGAAGTATATTCACATCGCTCTGACAATACAATAAGGACTCCTTGATAAAGTTGTAAACTCGACCTCTTGTTGTATTATACCACTTAAAAAAAAATCTCGCCTCCCCTGAGTACTCATTCTAACCCAAACGCTGACCCATGCATTATTATGTTGGGTTTTAAAGCTTGTCACGCTATCACAGCGACGGCTGATCCAAGGACACAGAAGAGTGAGGCGGTATTAAGGCTGTAGCTTTGAAATAGTTTGATTCTTCACTCCAATGCAGAACCTCTTTTAACAGTGATAAAATAATATGATCTACCATTTCAAACGCAGATCCAATAAAACCAAGATTGCATTATGAGTCCAGGCTAAGAAGTAAATCATTGGTTAACTCTAGTAAAGCAGTTTCAGTGCTATGAAAGGCTCTAAATCCAGACTGAGCAGGTTACAGAAGGCCAGTAAATTTTTTAAAGGGCATAAGTTGGGAACAAACTACCTTCTCCAGAATCTAAACAATTTTCATCTAGCAATTCTGGATTGGTTTCAGTCGATGCATCCTTGGATTAGCACATCTCTTTCTGAACACCATATTTTTGTGAGATTGACACAGATAGTATCACTAAGAATTTCTTTTCACCGGCTTCACTCAGCTATAAGATGTTTCCTTCCTTATTGTAGCTGTAGTCCATTTTTCTTTTCAGTCGTTTCCGGTTTTCATTTTCCAGTAAAACTTTTTATTATTGGGTGTAGCACAGACGGCAAAAGATGGTGACACGATAACCCGCACATGAATCCTGATGATGGCAGTCCTTACTTTCTTCACTGCCGTTGGGTAAAAAGCTAAATTGACTTTAAAAAAATGAAATCCAAGAAATTATGGGTCAGGGCAGAAAGCAGGTTTCAAAAATGCTGTGCAGTCCCCTTTAAAGAGCAATAGTTGGTCATCCAAAATGTGGTACTTGATGGATTAGATGGATTATGGTGGAATGTGGTAACTGAATGGGAATAACTGATAAAATGCATAAATGAATCTGAGAGAGTGGTTATCTGAGGCCTTGGAATGAGAACATTGACAGAGAACTAGTATGAAAGAGCCACCAAATCAGAGCCTGACCATTCGGAGAGTTTACACTCAAAATGAACTGTTTGATCCTGCCAAAGCAAGTCTGAGACATAACAGGCTTAATGACTTCCCCTTTCACTGGGAAATGAAGCTCATTGCTCCAAATCTGAACAACTGGAACTATATTTAAAATGGCCATCAAAGTCCACTGAATAGAAGTCTTAAGCTGTGCATTCAAGACAGAAAGTCCTTTTCTGAACTGAAAGAGCATCTGGAAAAACATCAAGTACAGAGACTCATGGCTGGATCCAACAAACATTTGTCAAAGGAGGAAGTTAGATGGACGAACAAAATGAAAAGGAAACTTTGCCTTAAAGGGACGCATTTAGATGCTGCAGAAGTTTTTACTTCTTTATATTTGTGCAGCTTTTGCACACAATTGATTTCACTTTAGTTTAGCTTTGGTTTTAATTCCCATGGTCTTTTACGAGACTTTGTGCACAGAATAGTTTGTCTTTTCAGCCACTCTTGCAGAGCCGCACAGTTCAGAGACTAAAGTCACAAGAGAAAATGCATTCAGGGTCAAAGACAAGAAAGAAACGTAGTGATTGAAGAGGCCAAAAGACTCGTTACAACACGCAGTTTGTTTCATCTAGTTTTTAAACCCATTAGCTCAAAGGTTATTTACCATGAATTCGTGGCTTTAAATGAGCATGATGGAAGCATTTTAAAGGTTCAAAGGCTCATATTTCTACTCAAATGATCAGCAAACAACTTTTCATCCATCATAATTGCTGCTGCAGCATTTTTGCCCTCTGAAATTCTTCATGTTTGCTCCTCTCTAACAGCTTACTGCAAAAAGTCTGAAAGGTTAACGTTTGCAGAAGCACCTCTCACAGCACATCTATGGCTGAGTGATGTGCTGCTTCGACTAAATCCACATGCAGACAAGGCTCCTCACAGGGAGGCCAAGACGACACAATCTGAACTAAGTAGACAGTGCAGATTAAACACCAAATTCATTATTTGCCCCCTTTGTTCTATGAGAACATAGCAGACTAAATAAGAGGGGGAAAGTCAAAAGGCATAAAATGGCATTTCAAAAATCCAACATGTGCTGCAGCGTCACAAATGAGGAAGGCAGTGTTTTCAGACTAATGCGGCAAGATCTGTCCACTTAGATTATCTCATGCTGCACCGCACCTCCCCTTCAAAACCTCAGTTTGTTCCATGTCCAACATCGCATCCCTTCGTGGCTTTAATGACCCACTCTCCCCGCGGAGATCATGCAAGTTGCATTTCCCTCAGATCAGAGGCTCTTTGACTGCACCTCAGGTGTGTTCCAGGATAAGATGGATTTATTAACCTGTGTCTGGGTCTCACTGAAAATTACTAATGCTGAGCAGAGTGTAACCGAGGTTAGATTTTTTTTGTTTTCCTTTTCGCTGCTGCAATTTACAGATGCCTTGGTGGTGCACCACACGCAGGCAGTTGTAGAGTTAGTGTTTTGATAAGAGGACAGCTGAATGTTTTACAAATGTGGCTCTGCTGAACAGACTGTGGAAAGACATGCTAGGTCAGGACACTTTGTGGGTGGATCCTAAAAACTTCTTTGCACTCATCACACGTGATCAGTGTCCACTCTTCTGGAAAGGCTTTCTGAAAGATTTGAGTGCATCTGTGGGGATTTTTGCCCGTTCATCCAGAAAAGCACTTGTGAGGTCAGACACTGATGTTCTAGTTCATCCCAAAGGTGTTCTGCGTAGAGCCCTGACCTCAATCTTGCTGGCCAGTCAAGTTCATCCACACCAAGCTCGTCCAACTAGGTTTTAGACTTTTAGGCTTATGGACTTTTTTCGGGGGGAAGGCCCTTTTGCCAGAACTGAACATGGCCTGTTCCCACAAAGCTGCAAGCATAGAATTGTCCAAAATGTCCAGTGAATAGAAATCTTAATACTTCAACTTACTAAGGGGTTCAGGCCAACCCCAGAAAAACAGCCCCACAGTATCATCCCGCTTCCAAACTTCATAGTTGGCACAGTGCATTCAGGTAAGTAAAGTTCTGGCGTTCACCTCATCCCGACTCATCCATCAGACTGCCTGACTCTCCCCAAAGCATGTTTCCATTGCTCCAGAGTCCAGTGGCAACTTGATTTACACCACTCCACCTGACACTTGGCATTGTGCTTGGTGATATAAGGTTTACATGTTGCTGCTCAGCCATGGAAAATTATCATGAAGTTCCCGGTGCAGTGTTTGTGCTGATAATGCCAGAGCTTTGGAGCTCTGCATGAAAGTCGCCACTGCGCTGACAAGTCAATATCTGCGCTCAGTGACCCCGCTCTGCAACTTTACGTGGTCTACTACTTTATGGTTGGGTTGCTGTGTTTCCTGACGCTTCCATTTTGCAATAATTGAAGCCGATCATGGAATATCTAGGAGGGGTGAAATATCAGAAACTGTTGTCACCAAGTTGCTGAATTTCACTGATGTTCAGAGGTCATAGAAAAGCAGTCAGATAGTCATGGATCAATTTTTATTGACCTTTATTTATGAGAAAGTGAAACTTTTTGGATTAAAGGGGTGTCTAGCATACTTCTAGTGTGTGCCAATTGGTCCGTTAAGGATTTAGGACAGGATTATTACTCCAGCAGGCGCTAGAAGAGCAGTTAAAACTCAGCAGAAACGTGTGTATAGAAATAGCTCGCTTCATGCCCCAAGTCAAAATGGAGGACGCCATGAAGCAGTTCATGTTGCCGTAACTTCCCTGATCCGCGCAGAAAGGTATTTTACTATGCAGAAACCTGTAAAACATCTAAAAATGGAGCTGTATCTATTTGACTTCTAAAAACATGAATGTGACTGAATTTCCGTACTCGCGAGTTACCTTTATGACATCAAAATGTTCTCTACCTCAGAGCTGAGGAGAAATATTCTCCTCGACTCCCGATGAAAAATCTAATCATATTATTCATTTCCTCGGTTTAACAGCGGGACATGAGAAGTCTCACTCTCGCTGAAAATATCTTTTTTTTGTGTGTGCATATTGTGTGAGTACAAATAAACTTTTCCTCTTCAGCAGATTTATGGGTAGTGAAGCAAGCAGAGCATGCTGATACTTCATTCAAACAGAAAAGCGCTCTTCACATTCACACTGCTGGGGTTCATCAGGTAAACTGCTGCTCTAATAATCTGGATTAAATGATCCACATGCACAAATCCCTAATTACTCATATTAACATTTTCAAATATGTGAGGTATTTTTCTCTTTCTCCCTCAAGAGCCACAGGGTACTCGGTGTGAACTGCCTGTGGGGGCAATATTAGTTCGCTTTAAATGACAGCTGATGGCCGTGAATGCGTCTGCTTCTGAACACCAGGAAGCCAAACTGAGGAGGTTTCATTGGCTGATGCAGCTGTGAGAAAAACAGTTTGAAACTACATTGCAGAAATAAAAAAAAACCTCTTCTTTCTTTCCTTCAAGACTGTTCATACTATTTGAAAAGAGATCAAAATTTCACACAGCAGCCTACAACTGCCCCCTTTGATTAGTGAACTTGAACTAATTACCACTCAATTTTCAGTAGAAGTTTGGAGAGTGGGCTTTCTTGACTCAAGTTTTGGCAGTTTGCTCGTTGGGAACATTCAGATGTGTTAATGCAATCTCCCCAGGTACGGAAGCCGAGAGCAGACGTGGTACCTATAAACTATTTTATGATGGTTTTCTCGTTTGTTTATCTCATTATCACGAAATAACGGTTACCGTTTTCCCGAGGAGTGGACGTCCCAGCAAACTCAGAGAAACTGCAACAGACCCAAGAGCTCCATCTCAGATTCTACAGGCCTCACTTAGCATGTTAAGGGTTGAAGTTCATGACAGTCCAATTAGAAACAGACTGAACAAGTATGGAAGAAAGGGCTGCAGGAGAAAGCCTCTTCTCTCTAAAAGAACATGGCAACATGGCTCAGGTTTGCAAAGCTGCATCTGATCAAACCACAAAGACTTCTGAAGAAAACAAGACCAAAGTGGATGTGTTTGTGCTGATATGCTGAGTTTGGCTTCATCCAAATGTGCTGCTGTTTATTACGAATAAACACCTCAGAGCAGCTGTCAGCTCGGGGGAGGAGGGCTGAGGATTTGGGCTCCTTGCAGTCACTGAGTGGACCATGAGCTCCTCTGTATACCAAAGTATTCTAGAGTCACATGTGAGGCCGTCTGCCCCACAGCTGAAGCTTGGACCAAACTGGGTCATCAACAGGACGATGATCCCAAGCACAGCAGCAAATCTCCAACAGAACGGCTGAAAAAGAAAAGAACGCAGGTGCTGCAGTGGCCCAGTCAGAGTCCAGACTTCAGCCTGACTGAATGCTGTGGTGGGACCTTCAGACAGCTGTGCATGAATGAATGCTGCAAACCTCAATGAGCTGAGGCGACGCCGTGAAGGAGAGTGGACCAAAACATTATCCTGATGGTCCCTCAGAAGACAAACCTCCTGAACTGGAAAGAGAAACAACCTGTCAGTGTCTGAATCTGAATGCACCCGCAAAGAAACTCATGAACACCACCTGCCTTTCTGTGTAACCTGACCAAAGAAATCCTATCGTATTATATGAAGTGTGGTATAAACTGTTATTTTGATTTATATAAATATTTACACCTCTCATTCCTAAAGCTAACTTCTCACTGAGTATTATGTCAAAAGGAAAAACTGTAATGTGATATATTCAGGATGATATTCTTTCATTTACTCAGTTTTCTTTCACCAAATACTGGCCGTACCATATTTTTTTTTTTTTTTTTTTTTTTTTGTTTGTTTGGAGGGGGGGGTTGGGGGGGGGGCTGTTTGAAAAGGAAACAATGCCAATGCAACAGTGATTTTCTTTCTGTGTGCTTTTGTTTTGTTTTTGCACAATTACATAAAAAATGGCAACATAGAGCGCTCGAGTGTCGTTTCCTGAGTGGGTGTGTGGGTGTGTGCTGTACGATCCTCTCAGCTCAGACATTCAGGGGTAAAAATCAATGAAGGCCTGTGGCGCTGAGCAGCTGGACATCAGAGGGGAGGATGATGGGAAAAATTTTCTGTGTGCCAGCTGGCTGCTGAACCTACGTCTTATCTGTGTGTGGATTCATGAAGTGACACATGAACATGTGTCAGGTAAGTAAGCCACTTAAATCACCGACTGACTTAAATGCAATTAATTTATGACATCTTTTATTGGCTGGTGAACAAATCCTGGCATTAAACTGTTAGAATAACAAATCACTGATTGGTAAGTGGTAGTTCTGGAAGCAGTTAGTTCATTTTCCCATCTCCTCTATACCTGACAAAAGAGGTCCTAAATTTATTAAAATAACTGTCATGCATATTTCCAGCTGTCAGACTGTCAATTTCACATAGAGGAGAAAAAGTCAAACTAAATAATTTAAGCTGCTTAATCTCAGATGCACTGTCTCCCACTGCCTTCATTTTTTTTTGACAACAATGTTTGAAATAATTATTAAAATGAAGTCAGGCTGAATAATGTTAAACTAATTTATAGTTTATACAGTGCTGTTTACAAAAAGTTTGGAAGCTGCAGGCAATTTTAATTAAGACAGAATGCAGTGCCTTGTAAATCATCCAAATTCTTATTTAAATTAAAAATGGTGCAAAAACATCAAATGTTGAGAGAGAGAAAATGTGTTTGTGAATCGTAGATTGTCTGAATCAAATTGAAATGAGCGTGTCTGTTTATGACTCCTGTTCCAACTCTTTCAGACTGGAAAATGTTGTTCAGTGATGGAAAATAAAGGATATTTGATGTCATTATAAATAAATAAAGGTGTGCATGGCTATGCTCCTGCAGATTCCATAAATCTCAGTTCATAAGCTGATAAAAGAAGATAAGAATTTCATTAAATCTCTCTCCTGAGAAGGGGAGGTTAGGCTGCTCTCAGACAGCCTGCACTCCTACAGTGCTGTGAAAACGTCTTTGCAGCCTTCCTGATTACTTTGCATACTTGCCGCATGTTTCAGATCATCAAACAAAGATTAATATTAGACAAAGATAACCCGAGTAAATGCAAAATGCATTATCAAGAGGAAAAGCTATCAAAACCTTCCTGCGCTGTGTGAGAAAGTCATGAATTAACTGTGATTAAACACGTGTTTGGAAAGCTGAGTTCAGCCTCACTGCCACACCCAGGCCTAATCACTGCACACCTGCTGAATCAAGAAATCCCTTAAATAGAAGCTGTCTGGCAAAGTGAAGCAGGCTGAAAGATCTCAGAAAGCAGCACAACATCCACGATCTAAAGAACCAGCTGAGGAACAAAGTCACTGAATCTATCAGTCTGAAAGGGTTACAGAGCCATTTCTAAGGCTTCGGGACTGCAGAGAACCACAGTGAGAGCCGTTATCCACACATGGAGAAAACTTGGAACAGTGGGGAAGCTTTCCAGGAGCGGCCAGCCTACCAAAATTACTCCAAGAGCACTTCAACAACTCATCCAGGAAGTCACAGAAGAACCCAGAACAACATCTAAAGAACTGCAGGTCTCACTTCGCTCAGTTAAGGTCAGAGTTCATGATTCAACAATCAGAGGAGACTGGACAAAAATGACCTCCATGGGAGAGCTCCAAGGAGATAGCCACTGCTGACCAACAAGAAGACAAAGGCTCGTCTCACATCTGCCAGCAAACGTCTGGATGATCCCTGAGACTTCTGGGAAAATATTCTGTGGACTGACGAGACAGAAACTGAACTTTCTGGAAGGTTTGAGTCATGTTACATCTGCATAAACTAACACAGCATTTGATAAAAAGAGCATCACACCAACAGTCAGACATGGTGGCGGTAGTGTGATGGTCTGGGGCTGCTTTGCTGCTTCAGGAGGACTTGCTCTAATTGATGGAACCATGAATTCTGCTCTCTACCAGAAAATCCTGAAGGAGAACGTCCGCCCATGAGTTCGTGCCCTGAAGCTCACTTGGGTTATGCAGCAGGACAATGAACCACAACACAGCAGCAGGTCCACCTCTGAATGTCTCAAACTAAATGAAGGTTCTCGAAGTCTGGATTTAAATCAGACTGAGATGCTTTGAGCTTAAATAGGCCGTTCATGCTGGAAAACCCTCCAATGTGGCTGAATTCAAACAAAGAAGAGTGGGCCAAAGTTCTTCCACAGTGATGAGAAACACTCACTGTCAGTTATTACAAACACTTGATTGCAGTTCTTGCTGCTAAGGGTGGAACAGCCAGGTATCAGGTTTACGGGGCAATGACTTTCTCACAGCACTGTATAAGAAAGAGAAAAATGTTTCCATGCCATCATTACTAAAAATAATAATAATAATACAATTTTAATGATTTAGTAGGTCATTTTATTTTGGTTTTTATTTTGCTTGAATTTGAAGAAATTAAGAATTTTTGAAATTTTATTTTAAAATAGACTTTCCTGTCTTAGATTCAGTTTTAAATTCATTAAATGTAATCATTTTATAAGTAGAAGCAGCTGCTCTGAGTAGAACCGCGAGGAAAAGAACCAGTTAATGTGATTCATCATCTGGCCGTGGCAGCTGCTGGATGTGTTTCACGCACGTTCTAGAAACTGAGCTGGAGCAGATGGAAGCGGAGAGGGAAGTCTGAGCATGTTTGCTTGGAGCCAACTTTTAGCTGCTGTAACAGGAGCGGTACCCCCCCCCCCCCCAAAAGAAAAACAAAAACAAAAAACAACAACAACAAAAAACAAAAACAGTAAATTGTCATTTTGTTGGTAAATTTAAAATTTACTTTTAAATCAGAATGATGTAAAAAAAATTGTAAATTCAGTAAAAAAAAAAATACTTGAGCAATTTGCTTTTTAAAATAAAAAAAAACATGTTTGCTCTCATATAAAATGATTATATTTAGGTAATGAACATGAGAACCTAAATTTATAAAAATGCATGGTAGTTGTTTAGAAATGACAATATAATTGCTCGCAGCGGCGGGAGGAGCTCAGAACGAGTTGTACATGCACTGAATTAATTTTTTGTCCATATTATTGCCATTTTTTCCGTATTAGCAAACTTCCCAGCATCGTGACAACAAAATAAAACAATCCTGACTTTTTTTCTTTTGTTTTCTTTTTTTTTTTAATTTGAAGGAATAGAAATGAAAACAATAAACAGGCAATGAAAGCTGATCTCATAGGAAACACTGAATGAAGGCCCTTCGCTCTCTGGGTCCGCCCTGCTCTGTCACTGACTGAGTTACTGGTGACAGGCCAATCTCCCGTCGAGCACGCGCCTCCGCGGGCACTAGCAGAACATAAAGTGAGGTGCGCGCACACAGCTCAGCAGTCAACCCGCAGGAGCGGCGGTGGGAGCACCTCGGTGCGGGTTATCATGCGCACCAGGAGCTCCGCGCACCTCAGCGCGCTGGAAGCCTCTTCTCTCCGGGAGCGCAGGAGGTGATGCGGGAACTGTCTCCGGAGAGGATGGCAGAGCTTTGGAACCTTAGCGCCACGTCCTCGTGGAACCGGTCCACTGCAGATCAGAACCGGTTCAGCAGCCTGGATGACATCGACATGCCGGCGGACGGCTCCCCGACCTTGCGCATCCTCATCTCTATCGTGTACTCAGTGGTGTGCGCCGCCGGGCTACTGGGCAACCTGCTGGTATTCTTCCTGATGAAGGCGCGCCGCGGCAGGAAGAAGCGCTCCAGCATCAACCTGTTCATCCTCAATCTGGCCGTGACGGATTTCCAGTTCGTGCTGACTCTGCCGTTCTGGGCGGTGGACACAGCTCTGGACTTCAGCTGGCCATTTGGAAACGCCATGTGCAAGATTGTCCTCTCGGTGACGGTGATGAACATGTACGCAAGCGTGTTCTTCCTTACCGCTATGAGCGTCACCCGGTACTGGTCGGTGGCCTCGGCTCTGAAGGACCGGACCCGGCGCAGGGTGTGCCCGGTGCGCTGGGTAATCGTGGCACTCTGGCTCTCCGCTGTCCTTGCGTCTCTGCCCACCATGATCTTCTCCACGTTGAAGAGCGTTGCCGGGGAGCGGCTGTGCCTGCTCGCCTTTCCGGAGGGCCAGTCGTGGTTGGCGTGGCACCACCTGCAGAAGACCCTGGTGGCCTTCGTATTCCCCATGCTGATCGTCACCCTGTGCTACCTGCTGCTGCTGCGCTTCGTCCGCCTGCGCAGCATGAACAACAACCAGGTGAAGCGCAGGTCCAGAGTCACGCGCTCCGTTACCATCGTGGTCCTCTCCTTCTTCATCTGCTGGATGCCAAACCACGCCATCACCTTCTGGGGCGTGTTGGTGAAGTTTAACGTGGTGAACTGGGACAAGACGTTCTACATGGTGCACACCTATATCCACCCAGTGACCGTGTGCCTGGCGCACACCAACAGCTGCCTGAACCCGGTGCTTTACTGCCTCATGCGCCGAGAGTTCAGGAAGAAGATGAAGGATCTGTTCTGGAGGATTTCTTCTCCCTCCGGTGCGAACACTTGCCACTTGCGGCCGTTCTCCGGGACAGTGAGAGCCGAGGCGGACGACACGCAGATCGCCGTCCCGCTGAACAACGTGGAGACGGAGAACTGCAGGCTGTCGGTTTTAACAGACCAGTGCGGCACGGACGCGCTGCAGAAGTGAAGCAAACTTTGGGAGAAAAAGACAAATCCTGCCTATTCGGCGTGTGAGTGATGACGGGCTGATTCCAGCCACAGACGGACCGAGAATGACTCCAGTTTTTAAGGAATATGTTGCTGTTTTGTCTCAAATTAAGTTATTTATATACACGATGAAATGTGGGCTCAGTATTTTTGGAGATGTGTAAAAAAAAAAACGGTAGAAGAGCTGCTTATGGCATTTAAGATGTTTTCTGACTTTGCATCAAAGGGATTTATAAATTCTCTCACTGTTTAAAGGTGTGAACAAACTGAACCAGAACTGTGCGTAAATTAGTAAGATGCAGTGCGTAAAAGCACTCAGAGCGTTTTTCTGTCCTCCTGCTTCTTCTCCACCTGAGTCCTTAATGTGGGTCTCGCAGCGCTGTAACGCTGATGCTGGTTTTTGCTTTTGGAAAGCTGAGTTTTTGCTTCTTTTTTTCTTTTTTTTCTTTCCTGAAAATGGTGCGCAGCCTCAGCGCGTCTTGCAGTGCCGCTTCGTCCTCTAAATTGTTCTCCGTGCAGATTTGCTGTTCCAGGCCGAGGGATCACAGACCCGCAGGGATACAGGGAGGTGGGGGTGGGGGTGTCACTCTGCTTGTGCTGCTTCACGCATTTTTCTGTGGAGTGTTTTTGGCGCTTGATGTGGCTGCTGTGTATTATATAAAACTAAGTGAATGTAAAACAAAAAAAAAAATCCTCCAATGAAACCTTAAAGATGTTTGGAGAATAAAATGATTCATTAGTGTTGGCATTAACTGAAGTGTCGGTGCTGTTTGGTGATTGATGACAGACTGTGATGCTTCCAGGAACACTCGGGTGAGGGTGGGGTGGTGCAGGCAGGAGCAAACACTTTTCTGGCGGCCTGAGCGTCATTTCTGCCACTTGTAATATTGTAGCAAACAGGAATGAGTTCAGAACTTTCAGAATCCACGCATCAGGCGTGACTCTGGTCCAGGGACTGTTTGGCGTGCGCACCTGTGAGCGAGCAAAGACGCACAAAGCAGCGCACTTGCAGCTTCTTCCTCTGTCTCGGCAAGGCAGGTGGGTGGAGGGAGAGAAAGGGAAAAAAGCGAGCTGGTAAATCTGATGAATCCATTAGAATAGATGCGTTTTTGGTCACTAATTCCTCGAATTTTCCCTGATGCACCCACAGCTTAAAAACTCACAACTAAGACAGAATTTTCTGTAACTCCGAAACTATTTTGCATTTGTAATCTGGATAACTTTCCTCTCAGATGAACTGTGCTTTTCAGCATTAGAGGTGTCTCTATGTGCCAGTGAAAATTACATCTCACATTAGTAACAAACAATATCTGAACAATTTTTTTTATTTGTGCAGTTTTTGTGCACATTTGGTCACAGCCACAAATTAAAAACAGTAGCGAAGCAGAATAATTTTTCTTTGACCGTGAGTTTGAGCGTCTTGTGTAGTAATTCATGTGGTTTTATCCACTCTCCTCTGCGCCTCTCCAGAAAGAAAAAGGTAATCAGTATGTTTTTCTCTCAAAAAGCCGGAAGACCACGAAAGCTCTCAGGCACTGGATCATGTTCTTGAGTTAGAAGTATATTGTTTACTCGCTAAACCTGAGATAATGTTATCTGCCCTTGTTTTCAGTCAGCTTTGATAAGACAGGTCCTAAAAGTCGTTTCTCAAATGAGAAACGTGAGACTGACTGAAACACATCGGGCACATTAAAGTCTGTAATAAATATATGTGCCTCAGGTCTTAAATGAGGCAAGAAGAAAGCCCGAGTCAGCAGGGATGATATTAAAAAGAGAAAAATTTGTAATAAATAAGGGAACTCATACCCATACATAGATATGAGGCTGTTAAAAGGAGACAATTAAATGCCGGGAATCTGATGCAGCGAGGCGCTCAGTCTGCATCGCTTACACATAATTATTCTCGTCTTTGCTCCTTTTAATATTTTTCCCACAGATTCAACACACACGCGCACAGCTGCTCTCCATCCTCTTTTGTGTTTGCTGGTTTCAGATGTGACTCAGAGTAAAACAATCTAATAATACTTTCTCATTCAGTTTCTGGACTTTAACCACTCAGATACGCTTCAGGAAAATTCCTGCTCGTGTCCACACACATCTGCTGTCTTTCAAAGGTACTTTCTGTCATTTTCTGTGTTTTAAAGGTAATTTTAAACCTTCCAAAATAAACTAAAGTATCAACAGAACATGAAGAAACAACTGCTCTGACTTTATGTCCAAAGCATCTGTATATTACAAAGAGAGACATCAGCTGATGTTGTCTGTTCAGTGTAGTGTGCAGATTCCAACAGAGGAAATACCGATGGATGTGGAAGGGTGAAAAAAAGTCTAAGGACAGCTGCAGTTTTAGTTTTCAGACATTAACGCTGACTTAACAATGCAAATTCATGATCACTCATTCTTTTATACTCTGAGAGTAGTCTCCAGAGGTGGAAAACCACTCTTATTCTTACTCATGCTTTTATCTCATGCTTTTAACATATTTTATTTCTGGGGCATGCTGTTACTGATGATGGCAATCACTTTCCAAGCCACTTCCTCTCATGCTGGACTCAAGGCAGACCGGACGCTACACTGACTCGCTCCGTGATTATTTTTGGTTCAAAGCAGTTTTATGCAAAAGTACAGCCCGACCCTGTTTTAGCCTCAGTTGATATCGCTTTAACACAATACACACATTTTGGACCTAAAGTTGATGTTTCTTCAGATTCTGCTGACAGGTTAAAACCTTCCAAAAGTAACGGAAGCTGTTTTGAAACACAGGACTATGCATGGAGAACTTTTGTAGTTTATGGCTTTTAGAGTAAAAATGTCCTTTTTTTTTTTTTTTACGGGCCTCAGAAAAAAAATCTTGACAGGTACCCTGACCAAGCAGCTGAAACAGGTAGGAAATTGAAATTCCATTTGTGCTATCAGCTGCAGGGTGAAGTATCTTCTTCATGGTTTTAAACCTGCCTGTGACTCAGATCACAACACTGTGTGCATGGTGGGGATTATTAGGTTTACCACAATGCATTCAGCTGTGGGATGAAATTCATATTTTTGGGAGTAAAAAAAAAGACAAGACCTGATCTGCAACCAAACTGCCCACTGTAAATATAATCCAAAGCATGGACGAGAGTCATGTAAAAAAAAAAAGATGAAGGGAAAGCATGCAGGAAAATTTTCCTGACAGACAGAAGCTGGGGCACGTGTCATGCCCCACCACCACCACCACCACCACTACCACCCACCCATTTAAAACAGCATCAAAAAGAAGAAAAAATACTGCTTAAAAATTTCAGCATATTGAAATTTACATAGTCTGAAACTTTGTCACCTACTCTGTGCTCTGATTTCAGGCCACATGCTGACTGTAGATACAGATTGTTGACAAGTTTCTCAGGAGAACATCACATAGTGACGCAATGAAATAAAGTGTTCTTTATTTTAACATCTAAAAATGTTAACGTTTATCCAAACTAACCGGGATTACTGAGTGGGTGCTGCTATCTTAATCGTTGATGATTAAACTTCATGGTTAAACAGCAGTTCGGGTGCTGTGACTGTGAGATAATACAGGAAGTTACGTGACTGAATGTGTCAAGCCTTGTGAACGGATTTACTTCAAGTAAAACCTGCAAGTTATTTAACCTTAATTTAACCAGGACAATATGAATCTCAAAATTAGTCATTTGTTTTGCAAGAGTATCCTGGCCAGAATCAGTAGGGGTTCAGTTATCAGTGATTACAGAAATGAACTTATGAGATCATAAGGTAAGTAAACTTAATTTGTATCACAATTTATCCGGTCTCAGTTCTCTCAGGCCAAATGGGGGCAGTAATGTTCAGGAACTACTGACAAAATCACCTTAAGTTTGTTCAGCAAGATCGGCTCCCTGAGATTTATCTCATTTTTACAGCTGATTCCAGCCAGAAGGAACCTAAAATTTTGAATGCCCTGTTTCCAAAATGAATACGAGTGTTGGGGCTGAAGAAAATAACTTCCCACCCTTTCCTGGCAGATGTAGGGCAGTAAGGAATAAGAGTAAAGCAGCAGAGCAACGGTAGCTTTGTACAGTAAATAAGAATATAGCAGTGGTTCAGTCTAAGGAAGGGCAAAACAGCGTGCAATGGTGTGTAAGGGCTTTAAAGTTTATGACAATGATCCAGCATTATGACAACACATGCATACAAACAACATCGCCATAATTCAGCAGTGACATAAAAGTCAAAGCAACAAGTCTGTTTGTTGCCTCAAAAGGAAAGCAGGACTTGATTTTAAAATTAAAAAAACAAAAATCAGCTTCAGTTTTTTTCACTACTTACTGAATGTGAGGTGTAAAAGAGAGAATAAAATTTGTGGCTGTAGGTATGCTGAGCCATCAGTGGGTTTTCAATTATTTTGTGTCCAAAGCCAAAATTTCAAGGCACGCCTGTATTCATATCTGCAAAAAATAGACTCAGTTTCCCCTGAACTATTGTAAATAATCTGGTCAAATGAAGTCATATTTGCAGTATTTGGACCAAGTATGAAACCTACAATTTTAGTTAGTTGTGGTTTGATGAGTTGTTTGTGACTTATCTGTTTTACTCCACCACAATTGGCATCCTCTTTGCTATCAATCACTCTTTGATGTGCACTAATATAGTAACAAGTGCAAATGTAATTATTTTTGTAAAGTTATATTTAGCTGACATAAAATCATTAGGGAACCATCTTTTATGCCACGAAGAGCGTAAAAGATGGATGTAGCTTTTGGACTGGAAAAGTGAAACCAATGTGGGAGTGCCTTAAACCTGCATTCTTTTTAATGACCAGCAGGGGGCGACTCCTCTGGTTGCAAAATAACTTCCAGTTGTATAGAAGTTTGATTTAAAAAGGCTCTCAGCTCACTTTATCCTTGACCTCAGTAAACACTTCGCTGAGTTCATGGTCTGAGTCATTATCGTTTCAAATCTCACTGAATACAATTTCAAGTTCATCAGTAAATTATGGTCATTATTAGAGACTAGCATAGACCCAGGTATGCTCATTGACTCATTAGTCACAGGTTGCTAGCCAACATCACAGTGGCTACATCCATCTTTTGCTGTGTTTCCACTAGTACCAACTCGACACAGTTTTGTTTTCATTACAATTGCGTACCGCCTCAATGTGGGTAGGCAGAAGTCACTTGACGTAATTTGTATGCGACTCAAACACGGCTATTAGCTTTGAGAACTCCTGATACACTTTCTCATTTCTCGTCTGCCACCAAGCACAGAAACGTCTGCACCTCGTCGTTGGACCACGGTGTTGGTTTGTGTGTCTCTATTTCCCTCACTTTCAGGTTTTAAAAATGGCACGTTTGATTCTGGTGAAGGAGTCACTAGTAACGACACTCCCTGGCCAATCAGTGGCATGCTGTTCTTTGACATCACATTTTCGAATTGCCTCGGGTCACTGGGAATCCTGGCTGAGTGGGTACTAAAAAGGTACCTGGTACCAGGACCTAAAAGCCCTATAAACCATGCTAAATCGAGTTGAGTTATGCTGAGTATGTACTAGTGGAAACACGACATTTGAATCAATTTAAATGAATCAGAGTGGATCCCTGCGGTACACCTTTGCTAAGGTGGAAGTTATTTCTTCTGCCTGATAAACAATTTTGAAACTATCCAACGGCTTTTTTTCTGACAACGCTTTATAAACAAGTCTTTGCTTTAATATTGTATGATCCACTGTGTTAAAGCCTTGGCTAGATCAATTGAGAGGCCTGTGTGCCAGTGTGTTGGTGTCTCTTAAATCTATAAAATCCTTGACTGCTCTGGTTGTTCTGCGTTTCTTCCTGAATCCTGAGTGGAAGTCAGATAAAATGTCATTAATCAGTGGAAACTCTTGCAGTTTTTCTCTCACACAGGTAAGTCATATAAATTTAAAAAATGGCAAAACCAAAAACAGACGAATAAAACCAGGGGAGCAAAGATCAGCGTGTACTGCATGTTACGCAATGATGGTCAAGATCATAAACACCCAGGTGGACTTTGCTCGTCCTCGTTCGAGCTGCGAAGGCGACGCCATGAATGTTTCATCACACAACGCTGCGACCGGCCCAGAAACAAGGGAACGAGTGGTGTGTGAAAACACAGCTGCACATTATCACGAGATGATGAAAACACAAACACACACACACACACAGAGTGCAGTGCTGTGAGTTTAAGGAGGTCAGCCATTGGTAATTTCTGTGTTTGGATTGAACACAGAGGCGAGCAGGATGTGTCAGGTGGCGTTACACGCAATTTACTACTGTCATTTTTACAACTGCTGTCATGAAACGGTGGAAGAAAAACATGGCAAGTTATTTTATGTCATTACAACACATTTTTGGTGAGGTTAGCAAACAGACTGTGTAAATATCAAAAAAATAACACCATAGTTGAGTGCGCAACAACGCATGTCACTCAGTAGCCCCGCCCTAAATCCTCCACTGCATCCTCCTCCTTCGCAACTCTACTGGGACCATTCATGCTTTATTCAATAAAATTTAAACTAGTTACTGACACCATAAACTAATAAGGAACGAGTTTACTGAGCTCAGAGATCAATGGAGCTTCTCACAGACTTCCATACTGTACAGCCGGAGTCGTCGCCCCCTGCTGGACATTAGAAAGAATGCAGATTTTTCATAAGACACTTCCAAAACAATGTTTGCTGTACTTAAGAAGTTAGTTTCAGAACTATTTTACCAACTACTCATATATTATTTTCATCATACAGGCATGGAATACCTTCCAAAATCTTCCATGCAAACTAACAGCCGTGGTTATCTGTTAGTGACCAAAGCATTTATAAGAAGGTTTTTGGTGAAGCATAGTATACCTCTGTGTGACAACCAACAACTTTCAGCAGCCACTTGCAAGCCATTTTCAGGGGGATTTAAAAGCAGCAACAGTTGTGGAGATGGCACATTAATCAGCATTTCTCCTATAATCTGTCACTTACTGTGTATGGCTCTCCATCTAGTGACAGATTCACTCACACCGATTCGAATGTGACCCCCAGATGAAGCTGTTTTTTTAGGGGGTCATTTTTCATCATCAGCATTAATGAGGTGCAGAAATCAAAAGCCTGCTGATGCTGTGAGCTTACATTTTTCAGCCTGATCTTCAAAAAATGAGCATGTGAACCGCTGTTAATAATGCACGCAGCCAAGTGTTCACTTCACAGCTGGATGCAGACTCGACTGATCCTCGGGCAAAGACAGAAAAAGTAAATCGGCCATCAAAGCAGAAAGGTGGAAAAACATGTTGAATCCCTCTGAAGTGTCCGTGACTTAAGCGCTTGGAAGATTAGAGGACATGAAAGGAGAGACATGAGAAAAGCACTTTAATTGTGATTAACGACTTCACTTATTCCAGATTGCTAAACATTGCTCTCGTTCATGTATTTGTGATGCCTTGATTACCTCAGACAAAGCACTGCCTCGTTCTAAGGGTTGTTTCTCTGCAATAATAAAATGGTGGCCGGCACATTTCCGTAGATCATATTGTCTGATTCATTGTTGGGTAAATTACTTTTAAAATGAACTTGTGTTAGCATGGCAGCCTGTTTTTCCCATGCTGATGCGTGCATTTGACTTCACATTATATTTACTGCTGTTGTGGGTTGTTTTAAAGCTTTAGTTAATGTAGCAGGTTTCTAAACTGAATGGAAATTTTGAATATGAACTGTAGACTTGTTTTGCTGCTAGGTTATGCTTATCCTGCATTAGTGTCAACACCATCTACAGCTGCAGGGCCTGCCTTGCAATGCTAATAATAATTCCTAATAATAATTTGTAGCGTGTACAGCTACTGCACATTTGAAATTATAATGCACCAAATGAATTGTTGTATGACGGTGTGCTGTTATTCACTCCAGGATTTAAAGTTAAACACACATGTAAGATCCATGTTAAATATATATTGTTGGGGTTTTATGATCATAACTGATGATTAAATAAAAGCTAAAAATCATGATTGATATAAAAAGGCAGAATACTTTTGTGTAAGAATTGCTGCACCAAATATAGTGTTAATTCATTTGTTTCTTATTGTGTTAGAGTATTATTTTTGTAGATTTGATTTTATATTCATTTTTGTCATACTAGCATTTACTGTTTTGTGGGGGTTTTTTTTTAAGCCTGTCATGTCTGGCAGATTTTGCAAGCCGAATTATGATCTTGCACTGTTGTGCCAAACATATGTGCTCTACAGAGGACAGAGCACAAGTAGAAAACCACAATGGTTCATCAGCTGCTGCATCTGTAAAAAAAAACAAAAAAACAAACAGTACCTGTAAAAAACAAATAAAGGTAAAAAAACAAAAATGAAGCATGGCTACACAAACCAACAATTTTGTTGTGTTGTGTGTTTGTTTGTGTGAGTAAGGGTGTGAATGTCTGTGTCTGTCACGAAATGTAATTAATAATGAGGGCGGAAAGCCGCAGTAACGCCCACCAGGAGTCAGAAGCAGATAGAGAGAGACCCAGGAGACCCGGGCTGCCTTCAGCCCATCAAGAGCAGTGAAGACTCGCGGCCACACATTCCAGTGACATTGGCATGCCCACCCCAGCAGAAGGGAGAGGGAGGCCCCAAACGAAGTTCCCCTAGCCAAGGGGTAAGAGCCCCAAAGAACCTGAGGCAAAAGGAAGCCAGCTACCCCACCCCCACCGCCACCCACCCCCTCCAGAGCCCAGCCCCTCACACAGGCCTACTGCAGGGCCCTAGGGCCCCAGGCACCCAAGAACCACCCAACACCATGCAGAGCCCCCACCCAACACCGAAGAGGCCAAATCCACCCCGAACCACAACCTCCAAGGAAGCAGGCCAACAGCCATGCCAGAACATCCAGCCACGCCCCGGAACCCTGAACCGCGGAACCAATGAGGAGCAGTAGGGAGGGTATTTACTGTTTTTAATGCAATAACATTTCTATCTATCTATCATGTCTGGCAGATTTTGCAAGCAGAATTATGATCTATCTGTCTATCTATCTATCCATAAAGGTAACAAACAGCAGTCATAACACTAACATTATATCTGGGTTAAATTACCTCATTAATTTCTTTCTTTGTTCCCCTCTGGGTTGCTTCTCTGAACAGGCAGGATAACAAGCTGCAGCATGAAACAGTCCTTTGAATATTTGTTTTATGGCTGAGTTATACAGCATTACCTTTGGATGGTAGCTAATTGTCTTACTGTGGTAAAGAGCGGTGAGATTACAAATAAACACCCCTAATGATAATGATTCGATGTTTGTGGAGAGAGCCCAAGGATGTTACTGTTAAAGTGCTTTTTGAGTATTTGCACTGTCAGTATTTGTGTTATTAAATCAGAGATATGAGTGCGCTGTGATGTGTTTTTCTCTCAGCGGTAGTAACACACACAGTGTTTGTTTCCTCTGCAGGCAGATGCCAATCAGTCCCACCCTGTGGTCCCACCCCATGGTGTCTGCAAGGTCATGAACTGAAGACCAGAAGGGAACTCCGCCCAAAGTCATCATCTACTAATTTCACAGCAACAGGAGTGACTTCAGGTGTTGGCTCTGATAGCAGTGATTTGGGCAGACTGAACCCTCTCTCTGTGGCCTAAAACAGATCCATGCCCTCTACAGGGTGCTCCTGATGCGTTTTTAAATTCACAGCATGGTGTGAGGACCATGTGGAGCAAAGTGATTCACAAACACCAGTGTTTAGTTAACACTGAGGTGATGTATGAAGCTTGCTGCTCTCATTCATCACCAAAACAAATGTCCTGCACTTAGCTCATTCCTCAGTCTGAAGTGTTTTCAGCTGCAGCAACTCAGAGTTCAATGTGAAGGCGAGCAGCTAGATTTTAATCGTTTCTGAAGTACCAAATGATATCATTATAACATGATCTTTTATTTCTTTGTAGCCCAGAGTAACCTGTCAGCATCCACCAGTCAACAACATAGGGTTAGACTGTATTTTAGCCACATGCTAAACCAGTAGTCATTACCTTTCACTTTAATTCTAAATAAAATAGCAGATCTGACCCTAACTTTAACAAGGTCACTGGTGCTTTTGTAGCTCCCCTTCGTTGCACCAAAAGAGCTTTGACCAAAGTCCTTCTAACAGCAGCTCAGCAGCTATCTTAACTACATCTCTGGGGTCGTTATTTTCAATCGTGTGATTTGTGGTTTTAGAGAAGGCTTGCAACCAGGTCCACCGGGGGATCCAGTGGGGCGGATACTAAAGGCCAATCTCCAGCCTTCCTTTTCTCTCAAAAATCCTTGAAAGAGTAGTTGTAAAACAGCTAACTGATCATCTGCAGAGGAATTGTTTATTTGAAGAGTTTCAGTCAGGTTTCAGAATTCATCACAGCACAGCAAAAGCATCAGTGAAGGTTAAATATGGCCTCTGATAGTGGACTCATCTCTGTGCTTGACCTGTTGGACCTCAGTGCAGTTTTTGATATTGTCATAGGTATTAAAGGTACTGTGCTGCAGTGGTTTGAATCATATTTATCTAATAAACTCCAATTTGTTCATGTAAATGGGGAGTCTTCTTCACACACTAAGGTTAATTATGGAGTTCC
>JAVDPK010039111.1:0-23126 GCA_034780415.1 Cichlasoma orientale
CACACACACACACACACACACACACACACACACACACACACACACACACACACACACACACACACACACACTTACTCGCACAAGCTGTGTCTGCACTGTTTCATCACACATGCATACCCAGCACTGTTCATGCTATCAGTGTTTGCTATGCCACACTATGCTTGCTGTTATTCATTATTAATCACCACCATTAGTTTGTCTGAGAAACATCTGCATTCCCCTTTTTTCCCCCCTCTTTTCTGGATTCCTTTTCATCCTTCGATCGATCGCTTCCTACCCCTCAGCTGCACAGGGAAAAGTGTCAAACCCACACAGTGATGCTGAATTACGGATGCTGCACACCACACCATATTCCCACAGACACATGTGAGCGCACGATTCAAATCCAGTGCGTATCATGATGAGATCAAAGGCAGTGGGAACGGGGTACAGGCCCTTTAAGAGAAGCAGAAGGGGGAGGGCTGTGCATCCATAAAAGATGAGTTTATTCAGTGGCCATGCTAAGACATGGTTAGGAACGCCTCTGCACTCCGGCGTTCTCTCATATCCATCACAGACGCTTCACACACTCATGCTGACACAGCTCTGCAAGAAGCCGAGACATGGACGCGCTGAGAAGAAAGGGATAAAAACTGGACCCAGAGAAGAGAGGAAGCAGGAAGAAACAAGAGCAGAAGAAGAGCGAAAAGGGAAGAAAGAAGATAAGAGAGAAAGTGTGCAGTAGAGGAAAGTGAACAGGTGCATCAAGGCGGAGAATGGGCAATTCCTCCTTCCCAGGCATGTCCCCTCTCTCTCCGTCCATTCTGTAGTTGCAGGTATTTCTAACTTGAGTGCCTTTCTCTGACGTGCTGGGGGATGCTGGGAAACTACCGCTCTCCCTCTTCTTCTCTTCAGTGTGTTGCTGTCTGTGTTGTTTCCGCACATCTGTCTTTGCCCTGCATGTTTTATGGAAGAAGACTTTACAGAGTTAGACTGCAGCGCTTTTGAAAAAAAACGAGGTGCCGTTGATGCTTCTCTCAACTTATTTCTTTTATTGAACCGTATCCCGTTTTAATGATCAGTTTTAATTGCTGCAGTCCATTTTAAATGCATCAGAAGTGTCTCTGAAATGCATTTCAGTGCAGATATTGACAGGACTAAGTGTGTTTTTGTGCAAAGATTGGACGTGCGAATGTCTGGTGGTGTCGGGTGCGTCTGGCAGCAGTTCTTGTTTACTGCCTGAGCGGATGGGAGGCTGTGAATGTCCTGGCTCTCAGAGGCTGGCATCTGGGGCAGAGTGAAAGAGTGCTATTGATGGATTTACAGAGGCTGCTGCTGCTGCTGGTCAGAGGAAGAGATGGAAACAGTGATACAGGCAGGAAGATAGCTGGACATTAATGCAGTGATTGAAAAACATAAAAGCAGTGGAGACAAAACTAATTTAGTAAGTCTGTTTATCTCCAGTTTTATTCTTGGGTAGGTGAAGCAATATTTTAAGTGGACTCTGAACACCTGCATTAAACTCACACAGGTAGAGCTCGGGTGTTTCCGAAACTCTAAATAGAACTCGGCAGTGTGTCCGTAAACCTAATCTGCACTCTCCTCATGAAAGCTCTGCGAATGCTCGAAAATGCAGGTGATGTGACTAACAGTTGTAATATGACAGCATCTAAACATTGCTGCAGACCAACCCCACCCCATGGCAACAGCGCTCCCAAATGGCAGTGGCCTTTTTCCAGCAGGACAGCGCTTCCTGCCAAATCTCTAAAAACTGCTCAAGAACGCGATGAACAGCCTGAAGCATTAGTCCAGACTCCAGTTGCCCGCTCGCAGAATCGCTGATCCACAGGACACCTCTAGAGGTCCCGTGTCTCTGCTCCAACTCTTCAAAGGGGACCTGCGTGATGTAAAGTTGTTTTGTTGTTGTGTTAGCTGGTGAATAGCAGGGTTTTTCTCTATACTCCAGTTATCATATTGTGCCTCTGCTGACATGGTTGTTGCTGGGGTTCCCAAATGCAGCAGATGTAACGCTGCTCTTTCACCAGTGCTGCTGCTTCTAGCGAGAGCATGATGGGAAAGAACGTAGACTGTACCAGTACAGGAAGCTAGAAGAGCCTCGTTTACATACAGTGATGAATTATTTATTTTTATTTTAATTAGTGACCCTAAGCCGAAGGTAAATAACTGAACTGTTAGTCGTAATGTGGCCGTGGAGCGGGTCATCTATTAATCGGAAGGTTGGCCGTTTGATCCCCGGCTGCTCCAGTCTGCATGCCAAAGTTTCCTCGGGCGAGATACTGAACTCTGAGTTGCTCCCGGTGCGCTCATCAGAGTGTGAGTGTTGGACAGAAAACAGTGTGTGCATGAATGGGTGAGTGAGATATGTTGTATACAGTGCTTTGAGTGCTTGAGTAGAAAAGTGCTGTATAATAACCATATATATTTTAACATGTGTGAAATGACTCACCTGTCTCTCCTCACACAGCCAAGTCTTTCACTGACACACACACACACACATTCATTTTAAAGGTGCAAGTGTGTAACTTGCACATAGCGAGTTACATGTGGAGAAGCAGACATGAAACGGTCGCAAATCAGATCAATGTGAATGTAACTAATGACTAGTTTTAAAAAATAAACTCTTTTATTGCGAATCACTCTGATGTCACTGATCCCCCACATCCTCCATTGGCTACTCTGACCATGACCGAAATAAAAACATTTGTGACCACCTTTTCATTTACTTAAACATAAAACATGTATTTTTATTATTAAATATATAAAAAAGAATGAAGTAGGGTTTCATTCACTTAGTTTATTAAATGGGCAGAAATAACAGGAAAACCAGCAAACTTCTCTTAAACATAGCAACACAGTTTCTGGTAATGCTAACATTTTTCATGAAACAACCAAAACCTGCAGTTAAAAGCTTCCAACGTCCTGTGAGGTAAAGAGAAAATGGTGATGCAGTGCTTGTGTTTCACATCGTAAACATGTCTGCCAGTGTAACAGTGTTGCTCAGTGATGTGCTCTAATCTTCTGCTAACAATGGAGCAGGAAGGCACAGACGACTAAGCTGCAGACAATATGTTTGCGGGATCAATTCAGTGTTGGGTTTGTTTTTTCTTCCGCGGGATTTGCTGACAAAAAGAAAAACACACAAAGTCAGCAACCCTTTATTGAAGTTTGCTCATCCATCTGAAAACCTCATATGTCCTGCAAACATCCCCAAACAAACGGCAGTCTGCCGCTGCTTAACGATGTTTTCACTTTTTTGTTTGTCCATTTTATTGACTTTCCGATGCTGAACATCGTCGAACACTGTAATGCAAATGTAACTACAGTGAAAAATATTTACCGTGCACAAGTCCGGCATTTGGATCTGACATCTGTTTGAGCGCGTCTCAAAAAAGCTGCAGCGCTACCGGCTGCTAGCAGGAGAGCTAACAGAGCGTGGAGGACGCTAACAGCAAATCTTTATCAGTTTGGTGGCATTTCACACCTGCAGCTCCCACTCCTGCTACTCCTACTATACTACTTCCTGTCTTATTTTGTAGGGTATTTTCTTTGTTTTGACTTCCTTTCTTTATTCCACTGAGCTGGGCCCAGTGGAATAACACCATTTGATCCGAATGTTCCAGCTGTGGCAGCTGCTCAGCAGTGTATTTAACCTCTTTAATAAACCCGCGCTATATAAATAACCTTGAACTCAATTGAATTACATTGTTCCACCAATTCTTTGTAAAACAACATAGATGTTACAAAGACGGTATATTTTGCTGCCCTGAGTATTAAAATCACGCATTAATAGCTGTATATAACTTTAGTTTACTTGTCACCAGGATTACTACTAATAAATGAATCTAGGTTACTCTACATCAAAGGTGTCAGACTGTATCGTACTAGAACGGGAACATTTGGATTTGCTGCAACCATAGCATGTATTTATCCAGGTGGTTCAGAGGTTCTGATCGGTCGGTGAAAAGTGTTGCTAAACGACTGTCTGGGTTTTTCCTAAGATGACCGGAATGATCTTTCAGAGACGATCCTTATCTCTGTGATTCAAATTTAATGATAATGCATGAGAGGCGCAGACTGCTGCTGCCGAATGCAGGCTGGCAGAGTGCAAAATGGAGGTCTTCACTATCTTTAATCACTATTGATTTACATCATACCCTCCTCTCTTTGCTCTCATTCTGCACAAATCTGTGTCGGAGCACGAGCAGACCCGAGTCTCTTGAACGTGTTGGGAGATACGGTTTGGAAAAACACCAGCTATCTTACAATTCCGTGTTCGATATGAGGCCTGTCACATTCCGCGTGGAAATCGCTGAGAGGATTAAATCTGAAGTGAGCGTTTTGAAACGCCAACTATACAGTCGCCCTTGAACATCTCAAACTTATCTCCTTTGTGCTGCATGACTGTGTGAGTCATGTCACCTCACTGACATGGCGGAGCCCTCCCCAACTCCCCAGGAGGGTTTGTGAGGGGCGGGGTGGTTGGGCGGCGGAGGTGGAGGGTAGCAGATCAAGCATACTGGAATCACAAGTGACTGGGGAGCGAAAGAAAAGGAGAAGAGAGGCTGCGGGATCTGTCAGGGAGCTGAGGAGCGTCAGCCAAACAGCAGTTTTCCCATGTCAGCCTGATCAAACTTGTTGACATCTGGAAGGAGATGGCAGACAGACAGAGAAGGAGAAGAAGAGATGAAGGGCAGAGGGAGGAAGCTGCAGAGCAGAGGGTGCTGACATCAGAGAGCTGATTGATGCAGAGCCACCAGGTGAGGATGAGCTGACTGTAATATTGACTCAGGGATGTCTGTTCTCCCGAGAGCGGCTTCACACTCTGACATTCAGAGGCTCTGCTGCTGTTTCATCCTTGATGTTCGTGCCTTTGACTTCTTTTTATAAGTCAAAACAACATTTTCGAGAAATTTAGTTTCAAGCACTGAAACTGCAGCTTTATTATTGTGGAAGAATGTCTAAGGAAGTGGCTTCAACTCACAAGTTAACTGTCTTTTAATCAGCCACAGCGATCTCATACGCAAAGGTCCTTGGCCTGCTTTCATTTTAAACCTCTTAATCCCTGGATTTCCTTTTTCTCACGCTGCAGCTGTACATTATTATCCTCGTCGATCTTTAACATCCCCGTGACCCCGGGTGGTTTGGTGGTTTAAAAAAACAAACTGGAAGAACAGATGACATTTTATATTGTTGTACAGGTGCTGCAAGTGTTCTTACATTCAGGCTGTTCAGGGTCAAATTTGACCCGTACACACTGAGATGAAGTGTGAGTCATACAGAGGTCATACAGAGGGTGTCTTGACAAGGACACGGGGTCTGAAATAGGGCAGCACGGTGCTGTGGTGGTTAGCTCTGTTGCTTCACAGCAAGAAAGACTCCAGGCGGGATTTGAACCAGAAACTTATAAAGGCGCCTGAGCTGCCATTTCAGTGAGTGTGGGGAAACACTCCCCCCCAACCCACCGACGTGACCTTTCCTGCCACTGCTCTGGATGCACAGACTAGTTGCAATAACAGTTTATGATTTGTGTCCTCAGTATTGATTCATATTGATCTAATATTGATAAATATAAATAGTGGTTATGAGAATCTGTTTTATGATACAGAAGTGAGGACCAGATCTAGCTCAACACATCCTAGTGGCTTTATTCAGCAGTTTCACAACCTGCAGCCATCGTCTGCATGTGGCTGTTTGCTGTCTCTGGCTCCGCTTTTCATGCTGTTTTTTAGATATTTATGATGCTTTTCCTCCTACATGCTGAGCTCCACTGTCGCTCCCCGTTTGACTGACACATTGTTTTCACCATCGGGCTGCACATTGTTGATTTTGGATGGCTGCACAAAAATGTCTGCGTAGGTTAGATACCTACACAAACAGACACAAACACGCTGCCGCGAATCCCGCTTCAGCCAGTCATGGATAGCGGATATCCGTGTCACTGATGAGCCGCCGTAGGGAGAATTAATTTACGCTTTAGTGAGTTTGAGTTCAACTGATTCAAGAGTCCAAATATTTAACTGTTGTTGAGATGAAACTGTCCGTATTGACGATGGCAGTCCGCTCACATGTCCATACGCTGCCTATTGAGCTGACAGCACCTGTAGCTGCTCCACCTCCTTCACCTTATATATCAAACACCTAATTAAAGAGCAAATAGAAAGAAGAAATACAAATGAAAATACGCCTGAAGTGGCTTCTACACTTCAGTGTGCAGATGTGACAGACTCTCATCTGCATTGTGAAGGTGGGACACAGTTTGTTCCTCATGAAGTATAAATCTCGCCGCTGTTTGAAGAGAGAGTCTCTCCTTTGAAAATTGCCTCTTGAATGGAGTTCAGGAAAGAGCAGCACCTGCGGAGCTGGCAGGCAGTCAGCTTCTTGTTCAAGGACACTTTGTCGAAGTGAGCCGCACCAAGCGTCCTCGCTTCAGTCCTGCAAATGCTGCTCAAATGTGATGACATGGGAAGCTGGCTTATTCATATAAAATGCGTATTGATGGAGTTTTTTTTTTTTTTATTGGTAGACTCTATTATCACTGCAGAGCCTCATTTAAGAGCTGTAGGACTGAAATGGAGGAAGACTCATAGCCAGTAAAAGTGCATAATTAAACAACCATGGCCTTCCCTTTGAGATGAAGCAGTGAAACATTTATGACACAACACATCAGAGTGTTATTAACAATAAATCTCCGTTAATTTGGCTCTCACTGCTCTGTAAAGCTGACCACGGCTCTCGGCAGCCTGTCTGATTTATTCACAGAAGAGCTGAATAAGGCTTAGACAGCTTATCAAAAGCTCATCTGAGGGGTTCAAGGTGTTCAAGACAGGATGGTCTGAGCTGGCTCTGCAATGATTATATTGGGAATTTTGTAATTTGAGTTATACGTGAGTTATACGTAGGCCATTAGCTTTTAGCTTTTAACAAGAAGAATGGCGGACCTATCCCACAGTGCTACACACACATACACACACACTGCCTGTAGAAAAAAACAACAAAAACAGACAAAGGATACACTATCAGATATCCAGCCAACACACTGTGTTGTTGTGAGAGTAGCCTCAGGACAAAGATGCATCCAAATACTACTCCAGCCCTCACACTGAGTGGAAATCCTTCCAAAAAAAAAAAGATCCACTGCAGCACCTGCCAGGTAAAACTAGCATGTCACAAGTCTGCTACAACTACGTGCAGTCACATAGAGAGCAGGTTGGAGCGGTGGGGCAGAGAATATCGGATGTTGTTTCTGCTGACACGTGGCAGATGAGGTGAGGTTTGGCAGTCTCTGGAGAGGATGCTGAACTAAGTTTTACTAAGAGCCACGCTGGAAAGTGGTTCATCTTGCCCAGGTGGAGAGGCGTGCGTGTATCTGAGGCCCCGCAGAGCTGTGCTGTCTGGGGCTTGGGCTCCTTATAGGATAACCTAAGTTTTGCCTGTTTAAAAAGTTAAAGATATTTGAACCAAATTGATTGGCAGGTCAGATTTGGTCCTCGGGTCTCGATTTGTGTTCTTCTGTGGGTTGTTGAAGCGGCTGGTTAAAGTTTGCTGCAAAAGGCGGTGACAGACAGATGGTTCCAGTTACCTGCCAAGTATTAACTGCCAGCTATGACTCCTCATCTGATTCTCCGTAAACAAACCATCTGTCCCATCAGGTTAGTCATGATCAGGAGAGTTCAGAATCTTTTTTTTTTTTTTTTTTGCAGGTTGTTTCTGGTTTTTCAGTCCCAGCACACTGTTTCTGGGACACTCTTAGAACATCTTTCCATCCACTTTAAAATTTTACTGACTTGACCTGCTTTAGGCCCCGGGGTGGAGCTGACTTTTATCTCTCGCGAGCTCGTCTCAGACTGCTGACGTGCATTAGGACATACATGGCAGGGAAGAGCTGGAGGATCATTTTTACAGGACACTGTTATTATTGGATGCTGATGGTCTGTCCTGTATATGAAGATAAATGTTATTGGCTGAAAAAGGAGAAAAACCCAATCTCACAATGACAAATAGGAAAAGCAGACAAAAAAAGCAAAGCAGCCTTTTTATGTTTTGGTTGGCGACTGTGTCATCAGTATTTATGGCGTCCAGCCTCCAGTTGCCATGTGGAAGAAAAATGGTCCGAATGAAACAGAGAATCGTCTCTTGTGGAAGAGATTCTGGCTGCTTTTGTTATAAATCAGCTTAATTGCAAACCAGTGTGTCAGATTTTCCTCGGTAGCAGCCTGTTCCCATTTTTGCTGGACACGAAGTGCTGATAATGACCTCAGGCCTGTTAATGTGTGCACTCTGGTAAGGATGTGTTCACATTTAAACTCCTTTGCACCAGCGAAAGGTTAGACAGTAGACAGCTTTCACATTAATTATATGTTATTGTGCAAGGATGGACTTTGGCGGCAGAGATTCTTTAATGATTCTGCATGTTTCCGCGTGCATTCGGAAATGCGCTGTGTATTTTATGAAAGAGGCGTTTTTGTCCATTAGAGCCTTAAATGTGATTTATTTTCATTGCTCCGCTTTATTGGGCACCAGGGATGGCTAACAGAGCGAGAAATGGCTGAATACGGAGGTAACACAGATGAAATTAAGAGATAAAGTACAAACGACACCGACCAATGCAGTCATTTACCACACAGTGGACTCGTTTTACGATTACATTAGAACTCGGGACATACACTGGCAAATGAGAGTGTCATCAGTGTGGGCGGTTGCCTTTTAAATTACAGAGCCATGCAGCTGTAGCACAGTCCTAATATCTATAACAACAAAGCCCGTGAGGATCTCAGTGACCACTCTGTGGGAGTGGGAACACTTGTAAACCAATCTAGACACAGAAGGTTCCAGCAAATCTTCAAAAGGACTTGTTTGATTTAATAAACTGAGTTACTCTTATTTTTTAAGAGATGGAGCTGAGCTGATCTGAACCGAGACATTCCTATTTCTCTCAATTCAAATCAAAATTTAGGATGCACCAATCTGATATTTGCATATTGGTCTCAAAAAGCTGAAGTAGGAATGCAACAATGTTCCAATCATGTGTTTAGCAGGGAAGCTTTTAGGGTTTTTTTTGTTTTTGCACTCAGGGTTACACAACTCAGTCTTGATTACTAGCGCACAATCCCATTGCTCTTTTGTAAATTCAGCTACTGTTGACCCTGTAGTGCCAAGTGGTTCATATTTAATAAACACGTTTTTGTGGGTTTTTGAGACTTCTACGTCATCAGTTTCATTTTTTCCCTCCGAAGAAACAAAATAAAATTTACAATTCGTTTTTACGTAATAAATTGCAAAAAGTTGGCGTTAGCAAAACTCATATATACAATTAATATATATATATTTTTTGTTTATCAGAAGGTTCAATAAACACTCCATTTTGCAAAAAAAAAAATTTTTTTTTTTGGCAGTTATTTCTTTCTTTTTTTTTATTTCTTTTTTTTATGGTTCAGACTTCACAGGGTGAACTGACTGGTTTTGCACTGCACCTGTTCACAGTGTTAACCTGCAGCCAGAAAAACTGCCATGACTGCAGTTAAAGCGGCACACTTTAGCTCACCAGGCTGGATGACCTTTGCACAAAAAGTGCGCGACACCAAATCAAATGTTGAGACAGAGAGGGTAAATGGTGCTTTGGCCGATGGGTCATTGCTGATGGGCATTAAAGTTGCTGAATTTCATTTGTGTTCCGTTGTTTCTGGCTGCCACGTTGCTCTCTTCCCCTTTAACTGAGTGTTGCCTGAGGGCTGCATACAGGTAACTTCCCTTCTCTTCCTCCTGCAGGCCACACAGTCGCTGACCTCCTTTCCTCCTGTTACCTTTTCAGCTCAAATATCACTGCACATAAACCTTTCACCCTGCTGTGTGCTGTCCATGTTTGTTTAAGACCACGTGATTGTCATTGTTGTTGTCGTTCTTGCAGGATTTCTGCTGCTTACTGAAGCACCTGCTGTTTGGGTTTTCGCTCCTTCCTGACTGTCAAAAACCCGGTTTGGCCCGGGCCTCATCCTCATGCTTGACAAAGCTGCTCCGGAGCCATTAGAACTGTTTCCACTTGCTGATTAGCACTTACTGTGACTAGCAAATTGACTTTGGCATATAAAATTGGTGAAATGCCTCTTTAACTCCCACCAGGGGCTTGTTAAACGTTAACAGCTTGCAGACCTTTTCTCACAGCAGACTTTTACTTAAATAGCACAGAAGTTTCTGTGGTCTTGATGTTGTGCATGCTGGAACACCTTCCTAGATGTAATGGAGACATTGTTAATGTTATTAGCTACACTTGTAGCTGCATAAGGTGGAAATTTCTGCCATGAAAATGGTCCATTAACTTTTTAACTTTTCAAGTATACATGATTATTATATTAAATCTCACAAAAAAAGCTCTTTCTTGTTTTAAATCTCAGTTGTTGCATGAGACAGAACCCACTGTTAGACTTTAAAGGTTCCTTTGAAGCAGGTCCACAGTTCCCAGCTGTGTATATTTTGTTGAAGTTTGATTCCCAGCTCATTGAACGCATCAGCCAATCAGCTTCTCTCTGCAGCTTTCATGTCTCCCTCAGCAGTCGGGGTAAATTTGAGAGCAGCATATGTTTTTGCACAGGTGCTCTTGCATTCTTCCACAACGTCTCTGGAGACGCTCCTCAAATGGTCTTTGTTGCAGCTTTGAGATGCCATAGGAGAGGCGTTTAAAACCGTCATGGAGAAATGTGCGCTGGAGGAGGTTATTTCAAGGTCTTCCTGCTGCTGTCACATACTCTCCCGGTACAGTAGGAAATTCATAGGCTGATTTGACAGCGCTCCCTGAGAGACTGACTCAGATATTCATCTCCAGATTTTTACAGCTGTAACGTTTTGTCCTTGATAAGGAATGCTATTTCAGTGGTATCTCAGGGAGAGAATAGCCTATCAGATGGCATCACTGTCTCACATCAGGTCACAAAAAGCACAGAGGAACCTGCTTCCAGGAGACACACTGTCACAGGTAGAGAGTGTGTCATAGAAAATGCCTCAGTGTGTTTGCTTGTTTATCTGCGGGACATTGATTTGGACTACAGGCACAACACCACATGTTGTTTCATACAGTTACAATGAATTGGGCATGCTCAGTGTGTAGCCAGCACTGCTCTGACACTATAAAGTATATCAAGACCTGTTTCCTGAAAGGAGAGGATTATATTGCGAATTTTGTAACTTGAGTTACATAGAAATTGATTTTAGACGTGAGAATGAGCCTTGATATTTGACAATTTGTTTACTGGAAGTGAATCTGAACAGCAGCAGAGGTCTGCCACAGATATTTGGGAGAATAATAATGTGTGTGAGCAGACCATAATGTTGAAGAGCAACTTCATGCTGCTGCACGACACAGACTATAGTTGAAAGATGGAAATAGGTTCCAGGCCTGAACAGTGATGCAGAGGTGCCATTCTTCCTCTTGGTCAGCAGGGGGCAGGTCCTCTGGTTAAGAAAGGCTGTATAGAAGTGTATGGAAAAATGGACCTTGGTTCACTTGGTTGGTGACCTCAGTAAACACCTTACTGATGATTTTACAGTCTCAGTCGCTAGTTTCAACACAGAGTTCATTTTCTAAATCCTGGTTCCCAGTTAGCGTGCAAATGCTGCTAATGCATGAGTGAGAGGTGTCCCTTTCTCAGTCAGATCTACCTCACACTTGAACTATCTGGTTTCACAAAACTAACACGGTGACAGCTTCAAAAATGGATGATGTCATGGCGGCTACGTCCATCTTTTATATACAGTTAATGGTTTTAAGTTTATTGCACCTCTCAATAACACTAACTATAAGAAGGGGGGACATGCTAAGAAGTGATGGTGGATGGGCTGTGGAAAATTTTCATTTTAGAATAATCTGTACATCTTGGAAAAAAAAGAATCTTACAGTTTGGCTTTAAAGAAATACTTTATCTTCTGAGATGTTTCCAGTCTGTGCAAACATGCTGCTGAGATGCGGCCCAGCCATCTGCTTGCATGCATCATGTGTTTGTATGTGGAATGGTTGTGAGCAGTTTGTGTTTCTACATGTGCTGTACGACAGCTCAGATCTCCCTCTGTTCTTTGGTATCTCTTAAACTGGCGTGACAGCTTTGACACGTGTCCTCTGAAAGCAAACAGAGCAAACGCCGCTCAGCAACGCTGATGACTAAATTACAGTGAGCAACAGTTAACGAGCTGCTCATTAGCTGATTACACAGAATAGCCCTCCTTAAACCCTGATCAGACTGTGAAATGAAAAGCTTCTGTCCTCTGGAATAATGGATATCTGAAATGAGGAGAGGGGACTTAGAGAAGGGCAGAAGGAGGAGGAGGTGATATCATTATGAAAAGCTGTGCATTATAAAAAAGTTTAGGACTTGGAAAACTTTGTCGTAACAGTTATTACAGACACAAAGAGTCTCCACTGATTTATATCTATCTGCTTGTTGAGTGATGACAGAACACCTGTTTGTGGATTCAGGTGTGCTGGATGAGACTCGTTTTGTTTTTCAAAACTATTCAGCCTGTCTTTAAGCATTTTAAGTTTTTGAAAACTCGCAGAGTTCTGAACAACAAATATTTGAATCAGTTTTGGGCCAACTAAGACTTCAGTGTGGACATTAAGATTAGAATCAGGTAATAATATAATAATAATAAATAGAAAAAGATTAGAATGCAACTAACAGGTTGTAATTTAGTTCATTTCCATTTTTACTATACACACATTGCTTCTCTCTGATTGACCTACCTGTGTTAACTTCAGTAGTTACTTCCTCCAAACCATCAGCATGTCTATTATATCCCTATTCCTAAAAGGCTGCTTAAATAAGTCCTCCATCCATCTTCTACCGCTTATCTAATTCAGGGTTGCAGTGGAGGAGCTGCCCGGGGCAAGAGGCAGGGTACACCTTGGACTGGTCACCATTCTGTCACAGGGCTAACTCAGAGAGACAAACAACCATTCACACTCACAATTTAGAATCATCAGTTAACCTAACCCCACTAACTGCATGTCTTTGGACTGTGTGAGGAAACTAAAGTATCCAGAGAGAACCCACGCAATCATGGGGAGAACATGCAAACTCCACATAGAAAGGCCCTGGACGGTGGATTTGAACAGTGCTAACCACTGCACCACCGTTCTGCCCAGAAGAAGTCCTACCATTAATTAATGCTTCAATCCTAAATATTATCAATCTATCTTTATTAACAGGATATGAACCACCTTTAATGTGGCAGTAATTAAATCATTACTTAAAAAGCCATCACTTGACCCAGCTGTCGTAGCTAATTATTGGTCAATCTCCAACCTTCTTTTTTCCCCACGCTAGGACCAATTCTACTTACACTATGCATGCTTCCCTTATTATTAGAAGGCATTGCATACATGTTCATTGCTATGCAGATGATACCCAGCTTTATCTCTCCATGAAGCCAGATGACACACATCAATTAGTTGAACTGCAGGAATGTCTTAAAGCTGAATCAGGTGACCCTGAACCCTCCCTTACTTACGCTCCAATAGGCCTAGGCTGCTGAGGGGTACCCATGATGCAGTGTTTCTTCTTCACTCACCTCTTTTCACTCTCTCTGTTTATACACCACTAATTGAATCATTAGATTTAATCCTCCTGTTTCTCTTCACTCACCCCAACTGGTTGCAGCAGGCCACTGCCTGAGCCTGGTTCTGCCGGAGGTTTCTTCCTGTTAAAAGGGAGTTTTTCCTTCCCACTGTTGCAAAATGCTTGCTCATAAGGGGGTTTTCTCTGTATTATTGTAGAGTCTTTACCATATAGTATAAAGCACCTTGAGGCGACTGTTGTGATTTGGCGCTATATAAATACAACTGAACTGAATTATATATTATCCTGCCAGTGAGGGTGTGTGTCTCTGCCCATTAACTTTTATTGAGAGCAGCGTAACCCTCAGCTTACATCGTCACTGTGCTAATGTCTTTATATTATCCTAACCATAGCGCTGCAGCTTGCCTTCAGGTAAAAATTATTATATGTTAAACTAGTCCAACTTCAGTGACCCTTCAAATGTTGGTGGCAGTTAGTTTCTGTCTTTGCTTACATCCAAAGTTAGAAGTTTTTTAGAAAAACTTTAGTAAGGACAGAGTGTGTGATCATTAGATGTAAACTAGCTGTTTTTTCATGGATGCCTGGATGTTAAATTTTATTGTAACACTGATTATTTTATTGGAGCTGAAATAATTTGTCCTGTTCTGTGTTAGTTTGCTTTTGGGAACCAGAGGAGTATTTGGACCTAAAAATGGCAAATGACACATTCAAGGTAATGCATTATTTTGCATTTACAATTAGCACAAGAGCTTTCGTTGCATGATGTAATATTTTGCAATATTTAGTTAAATTTAACATGATGCATTGTCTTGGAAAAAGAGGTCAGACACCCTTATCTCAAAAGTAATTTCCACCTACGGTTTTATTGTTCGAAAGCAGATTTTTGGCACGGGGGCACCAGTGGGAGCGGTGCCACCCAACCCTCCCTGTAGCCATGCCCTTGGCTGAGAGTCTTACCCAGTTTCCTCTTTACTGCTGGTCAGAAATAACAAGCAGTTAGACTGTTGCCTCACAGTTGAATTTCAGCAGCATAACAATAAAGAAGAACTGAGCAGAACTGTTGATAAGAATGCGCCTTACTCAATTCAGAAAATAAATAAAGTGAATAGCAGCTGCAGTCAATTCTGTTTCTATTAGGATCAGATTTGAATCATTTACAATGCTGCAGGTTAATTTATGGTGCAGTCCAGGCTGGAAACCTCTTAACATTTCTGTCTTTTACATTTTTCTAATGAAAACATCAAACACACATTAAAGCCACTGATGGGCGAATAACATTATTCCTCTCATTATTCCTTACAGTGCAGTGTCCTGCTGGTAAATCTTTGGTCCTGGTGTTTCTGTGGATTTCTGTTGTGGGCAGAAATCTTTACTCTTGTTATTCACAGCGCGAATGTTTGCAGTCAGACTTCCATTCGAGGTTCCGATGTTGTGCTGCGGGATGAAGCAGATAGCCGTGCCTCAGTTTACTGCTGTTATTTCACAGTGCTTCGCTGCTTCTTCCGGGGGGATGTACTTCACAGCTGTCTGAGACTCTAAGCACTTCTCATGCTTTATTAGAAGCTGCTGCTTCAGGTAATAAACCAAGTTTGTTTTGGCTGAGTTAACCACAGCTCCGTGTTTTTCCACAGGTCCTAACTTTTCAGGTTTCGTCTGAAGCACGGCTCCATCCTTTGAGCCAGTGTTTCAAACCATTTTTGGAAGTACGCTTTACATTTTTAAATGACCATGAAGGAGCATCATTTGTGAGTGTTTGTGCTTTGTAAAGGGATATTGAAGTTTCTCGCTCTCCTGCTGCAGTCCAAGCTGGCAGAGAGCACTGGGCAATGAGGCATTTGGATGCATTTGCCGCAGTCAGAATTGCAGGTCAGAGGATGCCCATTGGCTTTTTTCCATGCATAAAAAAACAGCTTAGAAATTATTTTTCATGTGTGGAGAGCTAGCAGGAAGGCGGCCGGCTCAGCTGGGGAAATGTCGGATCCCAAATCTCTCCCTCTTTCATTCATTCACTACATTAGAAGCTCATTAGATCTGTTAACAGTGATCATTAATGTAGTTTTTGTCACTGAATGGGGTCAAACAGCTGTAATTTTTACAAATGTCAAACACTTTCTCACACATGCAGTGACTTAATTATAGTGAGTAAATTGAACGTATCGCAGCAGGTTTGATGCAACTTTTAACCTTTCAAACTTTATGCATTTACCTTTCCTTATGTCACATTGAGCATGAGGGTGATTGATTTCATTTTGATTATGAAAAAAAGATCAATAAAACACACCTTTCCCATCACAGTGATGTCTGTTCATCTCTTTCTAAAAGCACAAACTCAGCAAGACTTTAGTTCAAGTTGAACTAAGATGACAGAAAAAAAGCCTTTGGTCATCATGATCCGTCTAGAGGAAATAATTTGTAAAAGCCCAGATCTCAGTGAGTCTCTCAGCTGGTCTGCTTTCAGCAGTAGATGAGAGGAAGGGGATGTGACTGAAAAAGGGAGTGATACTACATACTCATTGGCTACTGACTTGTCAATCACACAGTAAAGAATAACCTGGATAATCCCCTTTCTTTGGCTCAAAGGGGGAACATCATTTTGTATTCAGTAAGACTTGAAACTAGAATTTAGACTGTAATCCCATCAAGAAAGTGTTTACTGAGGTCACAGAGGCCAACAGATATTTTCCCTCAGATTTCTTAATAACTGATTATCCCTTTGCGATCAGAGGAGTCGCCCCCTGCTGGCCTGTAAGGGAACAGTTTTACTAGCATCTGTTTCTGTATAGGGGTCCATGATTGTGGCAAAACCCGTAATTATAGGTTTTGATCAATAAGTGTAATCTCAATTAATTAACATGTTTATTCATTGCCTTAACAGATGTCATGCATTTATTAACCCTAAACAGAACATGAGGTTTTCTACAGGGGATGCTCTTAAACTTTAAATATAGTCTAATTCAGAGGTGATGGTGGTGAGGGATACGGGGTCCTCTGTGAGGGAGTCAGGCCCAGACCTGTAAATGTTTGTGAAACCTTTTAAGGCTTCTAGATGGATCTTGTTGACAGAGCTGAACTAAGTGCTGAGTGAGACTGGGCTGGTAGAAAGGGGCCAAAGAGCCCGACTGCAAAGGAAAGGGACGCGCCTGATTTATAAGACGAGACAGACGAGAGCTCTGTAGCTAAAATTAATGGAAAAAGGTAATCATGCTTTCCTTGATTTCATAATTGCTGAAAGCTAAACTCATAATGGAAATTACAATCTGATTATTCATCAGTGTGGTCGATATCCGAGTGCATACGTGGAGATATGAGCATTATTTTTCTTTCTGATCAAATCCTATCACGTCGCTGCTCTTTCCCATCTCTGCTGCCTGTTGATCGATCAAATGAACTGATGGCACATCATGCCGGGTTCGGCATTTGTATACTCTCTGTATGTGGGTCACTTTCACTCTGCTTTGCTCCGGTCTATCTGGGTCAGGTCTGGCTGGGCTTAGGCCCTCGTCTGATTGGGTCTTTTTGGGGGGAAATTAATCTATACATGCCAGGGCTGGGCAGATTTTCCACAGTCATGAATCTGCTCATAGTTTGCACACAGAAACAGAATGTAGTGCACTACACCCTCCTGAGAACTGAGTATCTTTCAATTGAACTTTTTTGTGAGCACTACAGAGGACGCGAGGTCTCAGGAGGATATGGTAAACTGGGAGGGATTTTGGACACGGCTAATGAAGCGTGAGGAAGCCTGGAAACAGTTCTGGCAGATGCATTTCAGCTGGAAGAAAATGGCCACCATTTTGTATCACTGTCATGGACAGCAGCCTTAGCTTCGGCGCGTATGCATTGCTGTGATAGTTCAGGATGCTTCTGCAGAATACTATCAGATCTAAGGCAGTAATTCTGCTTTAACTCCCGCGGTGAAAACAGCAGAGTGCAGCTTTCACTGTACTGAGCGGCTGATTGTTTTGGATGACTGGGCTGAATGTTTGTTGGTGAGTTTCATGTTGTTTGTTCATGTGTGGGAGCTGAGTTAAGATGGAGATCTTCAAACACGGAGACGTGTGAGAGGAAGGATGCCTGTAAGCCGCCGCGATACAATCAGCAAACAGTTCTCGGTTGTACTTTCTCTGTCTCTTCCGCTCGTCTCGCTCCGTGTCTTGCACAGAAACATGGTTGCAACCCCTTTCCTCCAAAACACACACACACACACACACACACACACACACACACACACACACACACACACTTGGATCTCATCTTTTCTGTGCAGCTCTCGCTTTCCTCAGCAGCCTTGGAGAATGATTTCATTGGGATGACAAGTGTGCCTCTCCATCCATATTTCTGCCACCCGGGCCCCCAGCCTGCATCCAAATGCAGCTTGCAATAACACAGGCGCCCTCCTCTCCTCTCCTCTTCTTTTTTTTTTTTTTTTGCCTTTGCCCTTCTTCTATCTCCGTCTGCCCGATCTGATTTTAGCTCTGCTGAAAGTAGCATTTCCTTCCAATCACAACATCACCAGCGCTTACTTTCCTTCCTCTCCCTTCCCTTCCCCTCTCCATCCCACTTCATCCCTCTCTGTCCACTAAGCAGAAAATGGGTCCAGGCGCCGTTGCGGGCTATTATCTGTTTGAGCTATCTATCTTGATAATTGACCAGTGAGGGTAAATGTGATGGTGATCGGTGTGACGCTAATACATTCTGCCAATTTGACGTGCTCATAATCCGCCAGGCTCGAGTTTCCACCCTGCAGCCATCACGGGGAAGCGAGTGGCTTGACATGTTGGAGCTCTGTAGCATCATGGATACACACAGAGTAGGCCCTGTGTATGTGTGCGTGTGTGTGTGTGTGTGTGTGTGTGTGTGTGTGTGTGTGTGGGTGGGGAGAAACAGTGGGGCTAAATTAGGAATCGGGAGCATTTGACTGAGCACGGAGGAAGAGGAAATTGGTCTAAACATGCCAAGAAACACATTACAGACACAGACACATACAGATGGATGTAGCTCTGACAAACTGAAAGCCCAGCTAGAGCAAAAAGGCATATCTTAACATCATGACCAATTTGCTCTCTATGCTGCTGATTGCTCTTGCAGCAGTGAATCGCAGTGAAAGTGACTGACATAAATAGGCAGCATGCAGTACATCTGCAGTCAGTGAAGGGAAGATGTCTTTGACTCATTCCACCTGGCATGACAGCTTTATTTATTGCAAGAATACCTGAGCAGCTCAAAACAAGGCCTATTCTGCAGTTCCTTGTTTTCTGTCATATACATACAAGCGCAATGACGAGGTGTTCGAGTGTTCCTGACCCCATGCGGTGATCTAAGAATTCACTGAACCTTTAATTGCTGGGTTAGCGAGCGATGTCGAGCTTAAAGTCTGAGTTTTCTGCCTTACAAAAGCGGCTCTCTCACTGTGGTAGCTCGTGCTGAACGCGTTCAGCATGAGTTACAGGTTATCTCCCATGTTTCGGTTTTACAATCAGCTGGAAGCGCCACGTTTTCACTGATTCTTTTATTTACAGCATGTTTTAAGTGCGTTATTGATTCTCTGCTGTGGGACAGTAACCTTTAATGTTTGAATGGATCCAGTTAAAAGCTTCAGACTCTAATGTGCAGCTGCCACCTTAGAAATAAGCAGCAGCAAAAAGAATTCGCTTGAATTAAAATGTTTATTTATCCCAAGAATGTTTAATCCCAAGATTAACGATTTCCTGCTGCATTAATCGCTTCTCTTATTTGCATCAATGTTGCATTTTACTGGTTAATGTTCTTTCTAGACTTTTAATCACCATTTTATCGTCATCATTAGCTGATAACATCCTTGATTGGAGTAGGGGGCACTCATAGGGATCATTTGGAGTGGAAGTAGAGTCAGAGCTGCAGATGAGCTGCTAAATGCTAATTTTTATGTGAGCGCACACTGAGCCCGAAGCAAAAAGCCCAACAGAGAACACTGATAACAACCACTGTGATACCTGTTATCTCGAACTGGGGTTTTAAGTTTTGTCAAGCTGCCTAACACAGAGGAAGCCTGGCTGTGTTGAGCTTTGTTGGTAGTATATCCCTCAGGTTAACTGGGAACAGGTCAGTAACATGGTTGAATATAAAAAGAACATCTTAAAGAGGCAGATACTTCAGAAGTAAGGATGCTCAGAGGTTCACCAATCTGCAAAAACAATTTTAGAATAACATGCACATATAATTACATAAACTTTGTGCACTGTAGATGATGAGATATTCAATCAAAAGACTCACAGAATCTGGAGAATTCTCTGTGCCCAAGGGACAAGGCAGAAAATCAATATTGGATGCCTGTGATCATCAGGCCCTCAGGCAGCACTGCAGTAAAAACAGGCATGAATCACTGCATGGGCTCAGGAACACTTCCAGAAATCACTGTCTGTGAACGCTGTGCCATCCATCGAGATCCAGAAACACGTCCGAGCCAAAGTTTATTTAAAAGGGACTTGAAAAGCTGAAAAAGTGCGACACAAACCGGAAATGGAAAAGGTTCACCTTCAAAGTAAAAGCTGTTCCTCGGCGCTGCAGCCAACACGTTCCAGGGGGCAACTTTTACTTTGAAGTTCTCCTCACTTTGGAGTTCTTCATTTTGAAGCGTTCACACAGAAGATTTGGCTAAATGAAAATACAGAAGTTGTTGGAGTTTCAACGGCATCACTAAAAACACGGCAGCGTGGTGTCTGCCATGTAGTTGGTTTACTGCCTAATGTTAACGCTTTACTTTTGGAAATTACTAGTTATGTTCAAAAAAAATCATAAAGGTGGCATCAATCTGAGATTTTTGTGCTTTATAAAACCTGTGACTGTGTGACAGTACTGTCTCTTTCTAGAAAAAAATGAATCTTGTATTACTCTGATATGTTCTACTGCTCAGTATAAAATGTGTCTGCTCTAAAATCAGATTTTCACTGCAGGGATCGGTCCCTGTTCAGCTGCAGGAGCATTAGTGAGATGCCACACTGGCGTTGGGTGATGAGGCCTGGCTCACAGTTGGTGTAAAATATAATTGTATAGTGTACCATGCGGGGCTGCAACTGAAAATTAATGATCTTCAAATGTCTTATTTTTCCTCACCAGCAGCCTCAAAGCCAAAGATATTCAGCTTGTTATCACAGAGGAGTAAGAAAACTAGAAAATATCAAATCATGTGACACAGAATTGGACCGTATGGTGGCAACAAAGCAGGGGAAAGGAGACACACTCGTGCTTTATTAAATACACTAACAATACCACATACATACTTATCTACAGTAAGTTACCCTTTGGATGGACTCACACTTAGCATCAGCAAGTCTCCGCCTACTTCAGATTATAGTTTTCCCTCAAGTTTGCAGAATGAGGAACAGTGTTGCTATGGGAGAGCCCAAGACACCCCCCCCCACCCCCCAGCATTTTGATCAGCCGGGAGACAGGAAGCAGCAGAGCTACCTGGTTAACAGTGGCTGAACTTTCAAAATAAGAGTGAGGGATTGTTTAGTGGTAGATGGATGTTGTTGTTGTTTAGGATGAAGGAAAAAAGCAAAAATGGATAAAAAAAAATTCTTGGGCAGCGTAAGTGAAGTCTGTGAAGTGTTGGAGATACTGTTGGAGGAGCGGCGCTGTGACTCAACTCTTTGCTAGTCTTATTTTCTCAAAATTGTTGCATAATATGTTATTACACTTTGTAGGTGTACTAAATAATAATAAATAGTTGATAATCTAAACATTGCAGCTTCCATAACATTTCCAGTGTTTCCCACTGAACTAAACTTTTTTTATATTAATTATGAAATATTACTTTTTAATTATTTTGTGACAAATATTATATTTGTATTATAATTTATATTATAATCAACTGTCTCAGCAAAAAGACTCCAACTCCACATTGTGGGACTGGAGCTGTTGACTTCAGTCCTTGTATAGTTTACAGTCTTTGTAAGCCCGACATAGCGGCACCTGAACCAGTGTTTTACCTGCTGCAGGTTCTGGCTCACAGGGGATCCAGAGGAGAACCAGCAGCACTCCAGGATTGCTGGATCCTCTCTGGAGAAGCAGCTGAATGATATCCACCTCAATAGTAACCTGGCCAGCATCGCGGGAGCCTTTTTCATGGATTAACTGACAAATATTATGGTTCACTCATACAACCCACCCAAGGTGTTCTGGCATTTTATTAGTCTGTTACTTGGCACTAATTAGCAGTTATCTAACTCTTTGATTTCACCAGTAGAATTTATGGGATGAAGCTTGCTAACCAAGCTAAATAATGCTAGCTGATAAATTGGCACTCCACCCTCTCAGCCAAATAAAGTCTGGCTCCTAATACCCAACATGGCATTGGCAAAAATGCTGACACTGAATCTTCACAATGCACAAAACCATTGGGTGGTGTCGCAATGGCTACGTCCATCTTTATACCACAGGAAAGGCAGGTTCTGTTTAGCAGGGACTAAAATCTCACACTAAGAGTGAAAGAATTGCACAGCAGTAAATCGATGGTGGACTGCATCATTTCCTCAGACAGATATAAAAAGCAGAGTAGGAAACGAGATGGAAAGGGGCTAGCAGGTCAGCAGCAAGTGAACTTTCAAAATAAGAGGGAGGGGACTGCTGCCTTCGCTTCCAATAAAAAGCACCCCTGGTTGAAAAGTGCACCAAACCTGTCTACGTTCGGCTGAGCCGACCCCTTTAACCTCAGAAAACTGAACTCTGACTACATAAAAAAGTTTAACATCAGGACATCAATAAGCAAAAACTGTAGTCAGTTCCCTCTCTCTAACAGGCAGCGTGCAGCCTGTTTTGATTCACTGCCAGACTTTTCCAGATGGGATAAAGGATGGTCTGAGTCACTAACAACATTTGCATAGCGCATCTCAAAGAGCTGCCAGAAACGAGTACACAAAACTTCAAATGCAGCTGAAGCCGCTTCACAAACAAGCCTCGACTCAAAACACAGTCGGCGAAGGAATGGCATCCGAAGGTATCGTCACGTCCTGAGCACTCCTATAAACAATATACACGCATGTCTAAATGGCACAGCTGGGGTGATCTGGTCTGATCACTCGGAGGAGTCACTGCGACACAAACGAGCGTGGTGGCGTCGTAAAGACCTCAGCAAAGGGGGGGGGGGCAGAGTTGTAGCAGTCATTAAGGGCAGCACTGCTCTCTGCAATTCTGCCTTATCTACTGCAAGGTGGAGGCATGGGGAGGGTATTTCTGCTTGGGGCTCATGTGCAAAGCTGAGATACAGAATAAGAGCGAAGTGGAGGGAGAGAGGGAGAGATAGAGCCGGTTCATTTGCAGCTCGTCCCCGTAGACTGTGGAAAGGATTATACTCACAGAGAGAGCGAGGCAGAGAGAGAGAGAGAGAGATGCACAGGCTCTGTCTTAGCACACACTGAGTACCCAGCCTCCAATCTTCTACACTGCACTGTGCACTCTCCCCGTCTCCTCAACAGCACTCACTTCTCTCTCTTTGCTCCATCACACACACACACACACACACACACCCACACACACACACACACACACACACACACACACACGTGCAGACACAAACCCACCGGT
>JAVDPK010039321.1:0-23078 GCA_034780415.1 Cichlasoma orientale
AAACAATATTATCGTTAATCGCAATAATTTCTGAGACAATTAATCGATTAGCAAAATTTGTTATTGTGACAGGCCTAGTCAATACAAACAATGGCAGCAGAAAAGCAGTTTTAAATAGCTCTACACAGCATTATTACCACTCTGACTTTCAGATCAATCTATTGACCTTGAAGGAGAGGTCAGAGGTGAACTGCGACACAGTATTTTAAATCTGTATACATACTTTCTATATGTTGAAAATACACACCACACTTGTAAGAATCCTTGCTTCTAAGTTATAAGGCTTTTTGTCAGTTTGACCAATCATTAAGTTGACCTTGAAGACCTTGATGGATGTAAGCCAATTTTAATGGATCGTTAACATGACCCCACTCTACACTCATACAAAGTTTGATCAGAATTCATTTGAAACTTTTCAAGCTATTGTGTTTACAGACAGAATGACATGCACGCATGCAACGCTACCAAAAACAACTTCCTTGGTGGAGACAACCAGTGTTCTACACACATACTTTACTAGAACAACAAGTCCAGATACATTAGTGGCTGACTAAGTATATTTAAATGTTTTCCTCTGAGTATGACATGATCGCTTTACTAATGGACAAGTTGCCTCTAACCAGCTATATTACAGTCTCCAGTTACCCTAACAGCAGGCCTTTCAGGTCACTCTCGAGGTAGTTTGAGGTCATGTAGCTGCACTCTGTGGACTGCAGCTGGCAACAGGAGAACCAGGACTACTGTTGCCAGCTGCACTTGAAGCTTCTGGAGTATGAGTTCATCCACTTAAGAGGCCGCTGATTCCTCTTATGTTATTGTCACAAAATATATTTACTTTTACGCCTCCTTTCATGCCACCACCACCACAAATATGATTTCATTCTGTGGGAAACACTGTAAACATGTTTTTAAATGAAGAAATATCGTTACCTGTTTTTTTCTGTTTAAAATCCACTCTGAGCTTCATAGCACCTTTGTTTTCATTCCCAGCTGGCCTCATCACTAAAGTGCCTGAAGAACAAAACAGCACTGTTTGCTACACAGGCATCAACAATGTCTTGAATAAAATGCATGCATACCTTCATATAGTTCATACCTTTAGAAACACTCCCTGTGTTACTGTCTGAAGGGTTGTCAGAAGTGGCACCTTCATTTTCACTTTCAGCTGAGGACTCTGATCCATTCTGGTCAGTGTGCTTAGCTACAGTGCTGGGCTTCCTGCAATTAGCCAGGGAATCAACTTTAACATTTCAAACAGCATAGTCTCTGAACTATTCTGACATCATGCAACTGCATAAACAGCAAGAAAAAGCGTCCACATTTAAGAAATCTACTCCGCACCTCTTGTTGCGAGAAGAGGAGGGCTTCATAGTTTCTGCTGAGCTACCAGGCTGGCAAGGATATGAAATTTATTTTAATTGCTTGACAATAAACACATTTCAAACATTTAAAGGTCTAAAACAAATGTAGTCTCAATGAGGAGGCAAACTTACCTCCTCTTCCTTTTCTGCCATTTGGTCTAGGTGTGATTCTGAAGAAGCCAGACTCATTTTACCTGAAAGGAAATTCAAAATTTGCTTTCTAGTACCGTGTTACATCTGATGGAACAGACAAAAACTTGAGTCCATTACAGTGGCATATCTACGTGTATTTACTGCAAGATTGTGTTTTCAATGTTTTTATTTAAGCTGTTGTTGCTTTTGTATTTAATTTAAATCTAAAGATTTCAGAACTTCTACCGTACTTTTTTCCTCTGTAGGCTTGCTCTGTATAAAGCCCAAGGTTAACAGCATTTCACTGATATAAACATCAACAGCAGACAAAATTAGGATATAAAAATAAAAAGCTTTTCTTTAAGGGACAGGTCACAGCAAAATATCTATATATTTTTGACTCTGGACCAGTTTTGCAGATATTAAACAGTAATTGCACTGTGGTGCTCAAAGTGCCTTATGTAGGTACCATTTTCTTCCTACAAACTACACCTGCCAACCATGTCACTGTGCATCTACCATGATAAGAGGCTCCTGCTCTCAACACTGTAACAGGATGTAAACTTTGACGCCATCTCTTTCAGGTGAGCTGTAAGGGTGTGTAGCTCCATGCTTCCTGTGGTTGGTGGACGTAGACTGATACAAGAAAGGAAAAAAATTGTTCCTACATAAAGCTGCTCACAAAAAAGTCGGAAGCTTCTTTTAAAGAACAAAAAAATATATAACTGGGTCGTAATTCTAATTGAATGTATTCAGTGAGGAGTTAAGCAGCACAGTAAATCTGTAAATCTCCTTATTCAAGGGAGGGCCGATGTCTCAAAAAGTGCGCAACTCAAACCAAAACAATCTGATCTTTTGAATGTATATTGTCTTTAATTTCCACTGCACAACAACAATCAAAACACAGCTATGCCAGTATATATGTGCGCGCATCTCTACAGTATTTATGTTCCTCCAGTGGTGGCTGTCAGCAAAACAAACTCCGACAAAACTCGACTAAATGAGCTGCCGATAAAATGAGCAAAACTGCAGCGTTTGTGGATTTGCACGATCATGCAATTAAACGCGCCCGTGTGACCCGCGTGCTTTGTGTATTTCTTCGGAGTACGCCGCTCTCCGGGCAGAGCCGCCGCTGTTTATTTTGCCGTTTTGCGTCATCATAACGTGCTGATTAGATGCTACGAGATGTGGCGAACAATCAGTTGCCAGGAGTGGTCGGCCGTGCAGTTTATGCCCAGTTCTTCCTCGAAAGAAAGAAAAGCAGCCCCTATATCCGTATTTACAGCTTCTTTAACCTCGACGAAGCTTTTCCGGGTTTTGACAAGTCACAAACTCCCGACTATCAGGGTTGCCAAGTTCTGCTCTGCTAATATTAGCGCGCTGTTCCAGAACTATTTCTTTTCACTGCCCCGGTGTTGCCCTGGCAACCTTGCAGTCTCGGCCGTGCACACGAGCTCCGATGCATGGGCATGCACCGCTGCATGCACGGGCCTTTTCTCTCCCCGTGACGGTGCCATGACACGAACCCGCGCGCTACCTTACCCGCAGACTGGCACTGCCTTGTTTAGCATCCCTGGTAGCACTGCAACATTTAGCTGACTATAATTCATACAAAACAAACTGCTGCTCAAAAAAATCTATTACATTTTAGGATTTTGACCACTTTGGCAAACACCCCGACACGCGCGTGTGCGTGTCTGAATGTGCGTGTGCGCGAACTTGAGCATTGCCGGCTGCGCAGCTAACAGCTTACAACTGAGCTAGCCTAGCTTAGCTAACTAGCAATAGGCTCTCATGGCCCGGCTCGCAGCTAGCGAAGGCAGCACAGCAATCAATGCAAAACTGACTTGTCTAAACAAACAAGACAAGTGTTCATACCTACTTCTCGCCGTCGTCATTTCTTGACTCGCAAAGACGCGTTTTGTTTTTGGCGCAGGTAGCCCAGTTCAGTCGAGCATGGAGATTTTCAGTGGTGTGGAAGCGAGAAGAAGCGAGAGAATACCGAAACAACTCCGGTCAGGGGAGACAAAGCAGAGGGACCATCTTGCCGGATGGCTGTGGACGCAGTAAAATGGCGCATCTAGCCTCAATCCTGTGCGGGTTCCTATTGGCTGACCGCCCCGTGAGCTTTGGCGCTCTGAATGGTCCAGGCGCTCCGGAGCTGATTGATCCTCCGACAGAAAGCAAATATTTCCTCCATAAAAGAAGCCAAACAAGAGCTGCAGCTGTTTCTACCGCTGCCGGCTGGCTTACTTGTCATTCACGTCAAAGCCTACTCACTGGGAAAGATTTGTAGTGCACAATTTCTGTACATCTGCAGGAATAGTTGGGCTGCTCGAACATTAGAGACGTTCAACTAAATATAAATGTAGGATGGAAAAAACTCAAAAGATTACATTGTGAAATAAGGCATGTAGTTACAAAAAGGGTGGGAGACACTTTTTAATCTTTAGCACTGGAACTGGCAAGTTATATTTTAAAGGCATATGACAAACACACACACACACACACACACAAAAATTGTACTAAGTTGAGCTTTACCAGCATCCAATGGCTCAAATAACTGAAAATGATTATGTTGTGCAGCCTGTGGCGCAGTCTTTCCTTTTTGGATTTTTAAGGCTGAGCTTCTAAATAATACCTAAAGGTGGGGCCCTTACTCAAAGGATGTGAGCAGCTGGCCCCAAATGTGTAAGAACAGCAGTTAAGTGTAAAATGTGTGTGTTAGATCATGAAAAGTTGTGAGGTCAAGCTTCAGCACATAAAGGACACCAAAGTGTTGCAGCTATCTATTAACTGCACCGAGTATGATGATCAGTGGTGGCCGTGACTAATTCTAGTCAGTGATGCTGAGTGATCTTTAAGTATTTCTGTCTTTCGCAACAATGAAAGCTAAGAATTCTATTAGTTTTAACAAAATAATAATATACTTCTACTGTATTCTCTAATAATGACAGGGGGCAGGGCGGGGTGGTATTATACAGAGTAAAACTGAAATTAAGGCTATTAAGAATTTTCTCCATTACCCACATTTTCCTCTTTATGTGTGGGACTGGCTAAACATAAAAATTTGACTCACAATATTTCCCATGTGCCTACACACTACGGTCACCCTGATATGTCACACAGGAAAGGCAACATACTAATAAAACTACTAATAGAAAACCCCATTAGTAATCTAACTTGCTGTCTCTCTCAAACACACCAGTTCTGCTTGTACATTAAAAGCGTGATAAGTCAAAATGCCCAGCGCGAGTATAAAGGGCGCACAAAGAATGCTCTCATTATGGTAAAAATACACTTAAGGCATGAGGTGCGAGGTGATAAGCAAGCAGTTCTTGGTGAAAGCTTTTCAGGAAAGGAATTACCAGGTGACTTCTAAGTAATTGATAGAATGCACCTAGTGGAATATTTAATTATTGTCTCATACTCCTTATTTGGTGTCTTCCCCTCTGTGACGTGTCGTTTGTGGTAACAGTGTCAGCATGATGTGTTGTATAAGTAGCAACAGTAGTAAGATTGTCTAGGGAATGCACCTTTTGCTACTCGACCAGACACTCCTGGCTCCAGGGCTCTTTGAAAGATATGAAGAACTTCAGTACGCAGTGTGTTACACTGATGATGATAATTGTGATGGTCTGTGCAGCACCAACCCATAGTCCATGCAAGGACAAAAGGCTGTACCTGGAGCAAATCAAAGACAAAGCCAAAATTGCATTAAAACACAGCGTAAGTAAACGATATGTTACTTTGTTAGTATAACATTTACTCATTTACTCTTTGTGCATATACTCACTTTTTTTTCTCATTGTCCATGCAGCCGCCTAATTTATACGTATATAAGTTATCAGGATACCAGAAAAAATGCATGGTAAGTTGGACACATTTTATATTTATTCACAGTATTCTTCACAGTGTTCTTTGACATCCATCACACACACACACACACACACACACACACATGCAGTTCCCACTAAAGTTTCTTAAGAGTAACTCCAGCAATGTTGCTTATTGCTCTTTCCTCTTTATAGGAAAAATTCTTCTGCTTAGCTGGTGAATCTCTGAAGAACGCGACGAATTCAACTTCAAACGAGCACCTAAAAACACTCGAGCATGCCCTGAATGCGTTCAACAAGGTAAAGATCCATATTTCCTATGAACACGTTTGGCTTGTAGTCAGTCTAAAAAAAAGCATGTTTTAATAATTAACAAAACACGTTGCTGACATGATAATAAAACATTTTTTGTATGTTTAGTTCTGTCTTCATGTAGATTTTATGTTCAAAATGTAACTTGTCAATGTGATCTAGTTCCAGAATGAAACCTGTCACCTGGTCGAGAGGGACCTATATAGTGTAAAAGCCTTCCTTGAGGATATCGTGTTTTGTGTTGACATTGCCTTGAACAACAAGAGGAGCATATGCCACAAATGAAGTGAACACATGAATTATTCTCAGATTGACCGAATATTTATATATATATATAATATATTTATTAATTACATATTTAATTACATATTTATTTTATTTTGTAACTGTATTTTTGTATTTATTCGTCAATAAATCTAAAAAAGGAGCACCTGTCATTGCTGTTTTTACACCTATGTGTTTTTAATCTGGGGGGGGGGCTATTTTACTTCAGGAAAGTAACTTTGAAGCCTGTTAATATATTTATTAGTTATTACTGCTGTCAGTATCTAACTTTTAGATAATAATTTCAGCCAAACATGTTCAGAATTTAAACACGTCGTCCCTATTTCAAATGAATATACGATAAGGTTTATTTGTCACATGCACACATACACAGTACAACGCACAGTGAAATGTATTTGGTACCTGCAGCTGATAATAACTAATAAAAAGACATAAATAAGATGAATAAAAATAAGCAATTCACTAAAAAGAAGGAATATGACAGTAAGTCTCATTCGTAGTAGCAATATAAATGATTAAATGCTATTTTTATCATGTCGTAAATAAATTCTTTGTCAGCTTGAGAAAACAGGCTGTTCTGATGCCGACCTCCTCCACGGCAAAGCACAAACAGCCCATCTCTTTCACCCACCTCTCTGCAGGGCAACCCCCATTACATTTACTGACATAGCAGACTTTCAGAGTTTGAAAGTCAAATATGAGACAATGACTCGGCTCTGTGACCCGTTTCACATCACCATGGGCCGCAAGTTGTAACTTGTGACTGATGCAGTGAATTATGCCTGCCAATGTGGTTTCCAGCAGGATGTCGTAGCAGCCCTGGTGCATGGCTGCAGTGTAGGCAGGAGGTTAAACTGGGACTGAACGATCCAGAACCTTTAGGTTAATGTGTGTGAGCATTTAAATCTAACAGGCAGTTAACTACAGGATGCTTTTCTTAGCGAGTTCATTTTTCATGCGCTGCAGCCTCGTGTTGCTTCCAGCTGATGGCACAGAGATAACTCGCTCACCAAATTCGAAAGCAGTGTCATCCCCACCTCCCACTTAGACCCTCTGCACATCCTCATCTCCCCCTCTCATCCCTGTTTTGTGTTCATGCTGCAGATGCATGGATGCACAGCTTATTGCTGCAAAGCGGGAGGAAGCATAAACCATGTAACTGTTTAAAGTGGCAGGTAACTTCAAATGCAGCGTTTCAGTCAGCTCAGCAAAAATCAGCACCCAGTTCCTGTGCAGTTTAAATCAGTCTGCCAGATAAAGGTACAGAGGCTGTAGCTGACGTGTGAAGTCCTGACTCAGTAGATTGTTAAATCACAGTGTATCTGTACATGATGTGTGGCTGAAGTTATTTGGTTATTTCATATTGAGAAATGACTTGAAAACAAATTGAATACAGCCTATTCAAATGGCATTAAAGTTGCTGGCAATTTAGTGCAGTTTACCATACTGCACTATGTTGGACTGGTGCAAAGCAGGCCGTGGTGTTCAAGATCATTCTTAGATTAGAGCAGTGGTTGTCAAACTGTGGGGCGGACCTGACAGGAAGGGCACTGACAGCTAGGTTAAAAATACGAAGTGAAAATCTATGATTTCTTTTTATGAGAAAATAAATGTTTGCTGATTCTACACCAAAGTGTACTTCAGCACAAATCCTCTCATTTTTTTTTAATAACTAATAATCTATAGGTGTGGGCTGTGAACTATTTTTCAGCTTTTGAAGTGGAGCATGTTAATTTAAAAAATCAAAAAACAACTGAAATCTGAGGTAGATCAAGGGAAGCAGATAATCTAAATTTGGGCTAATGAAACCATTTAGTTTGACTCATGAAATTCAACCTTTTATACTGGCTCGGAGTTGGAAATGAATGCTTATACCTCATGGCCAACAGCAGCACTGATCAGCTGATCACAGCCTGTACAAAAAACAAATCACCTGTGCAGCCAACAACATAATTATTGGGCTTATTTCTAAGGATGTCATGCTGCACTGCTACACTGAATCTGACAAATCCCACTTTAACCCGAGTGCAGGGGAAGCTGATGAGGATGATCAGGCATGTGTCTGACACTTAAGAGCCTCTGAATTATTTTCATTCTTCTTTTATGTAACTCGCAGTTCTTTTCATGCTCGGTGGCATCCTGAAAAGTGAGAAGGAATGGGATTCCGATCACCTCCACTAAGGATGAGAAAAAATAATTTAGCTGGGATCCCCAGCAAATCTCGCCCAGTACCAGCGGGTAAAACTGTTCAGTAACAGCTGTTTTATGATGAAGCGCAAGACAAACCAAATTCACTAAGTTTACAAACTCATTCTGAAAGTTGAGCCATTTCTGGTGTAGTCATCATTATCTGTACCAGGTTCTAACTAACATTTTAATCATGAAACACAGAAGCAGAGCCACCAGAATGTGAGATAAAATGTGGAATAATTTAATAAATAATAAAAATGAAACAGTGGTTTCAGAGGAGTTGTAAACACTTGACATACAGTATGATACAAAACAAAAGCCAGTTTGCCTCCACTATAAAACACCATAAAATGAAATGATCTTCACAAAAACTCCTACTAGTGCATCATACTAAGGCATACCATATGCATGGAGTATCTCATCATATAACACAGTGTCCTGACATTTGAAAATAAAAAGATTACTTTCTTAGATTAGCTAATAAGACTAACCGTAAGAGCGAGCTTACATGCATGCTGCTATGCTCCTCATCTACAAGAAAGTATAAAGCAAACTTTTCATTTACATACTTATTTAAATACTTTAACCATCTCCCCAAATGATCTGTGAAACTGCACACACAATCAGAAATTAATCATAATGCATTCATATCAGGCTGGGGCCGTTTCATATGAATGAGTTGGTCAGGAAATCAGTTAAGAAGCTCACAGCTCTTTTTTCAGCATCCTAAAAGTGAGAAATGTCTGTTTTTATAGTTATGGTGCTTCCTCTAAACTGCTGCTACCAAAGCAACATAAAAATACTGCAATACATGTAACAGGTTCTCTTGGCCAAGAAGTTTATTTAGTGTATGCAGATAATCTTGATAGTGTTCAGCCATAAACTGGACTAACAGCTTCTGTCAGGTAACATGAAGGTTGCAGTGAGCTGGGGGTCTCCTCTGTGCTGTCATCACTGCAGGAGGGATTCGATCACAGTTTCTGGCTTTGCAGATCTTTTCCTGTGTGGAGATAGGTGCGTGATAAACATTATCAAGGCCTTCAACCTTCTCAGTTCTCAGAACAGCAGCATATCGAGATATTGAGTAATACTTTCATTAGCTTCATATCAATCTGTCTATAAATAGACTAATTATGGAGTGTTGCTAAACGTCTGAGTTCCCAAAAGATATCCAGGAACTCAAATCTTCACTATATATAAATCATGACCACATTCTTTAGTTTAACTGCAACTCAAGAACAAATGAAAGGCTAAAACATGAGTAGAAATCAGCTGACTTTCATCAAGTAACAAGTACAGATGCACATAACAGAGCTTAACAAATTATTCTGAACCCTGCTTTAAAATGCCACATTTACACTTTCTCCCTTCCTGCATCTTTTGCATCTTGAAAGTACAACCAAGAAGTAGAATCAGTTTCAACTGATCAGTACTTTTACTTTGAGGATGAGCTTCCTCTGTGATAATGGCTGCTGGGGTTACTTTAAAATTATGCAGAAATCAGTCATCTTGTTTCATGATAAGCAAATGCAAGAACACAGGTTGCGATTGCAACACAGCCAACCAAGAGCACTAAGTATGTTAGGTTGTATCTGATCCTCATTCACTATAACCACTGAGTGATAACAGTGGCAACATTATGAGAAAATATAAAGACAAGCAAGTTTTCAGTTTGTTTTTGTCAGTTAATGGTAGTTAAAGTACTGTTGTGCATTTAAGGTGTACATCTGGTGGACAAGAGGCAGTCCAGCCCATGGAAACCAAAATGGGTTAAATCAGATTTAAAAACGCGAAGATGTAGTTCATTACATTCAGGTATGACAAATGCAAATTCGAGGGTGGGGGGTGTAAACTACACAGGGGACAGGTAGTCAATATTGAAGCACAAAGTGGTGATTTGTGTAGAAAGCACTCTACCTTCGACCAGTCTTGGGACGGCCACTCTTGCTACTTTTAGAGGTCCTGGGCCTCTCTAGTTTCATCATCGACTGCCGCATGCTCTCCTCTGTGTAGGCTAGATACACATGAGACAGATTCACCTCAAATGGCTACAGGTGACAGAGACAAAAGAGAGGTCAACATTGCGTTACAAACGAAAAGGAAAAAAAAATCCACATCATTCATTACACAACTCTTTTCCACAACTCACATCTTTCTCTTTTTTGTCTGGAGCAGGGGTCTGTTTCCTCATATTGTTGCCAGTGTAAGCCACGCATTTCTAAAAGACACACAATGAAGTTACCAAAAAGAAAACCTTTAAAGAGATGCTAATCAGACTGCACGTGTGGATTAGCTGTGCAAAATGAGCTCACCAGCTGCCACTCTCCAATGTCTTCATTCCAGTGCACGTAGTTCTCAATCATCTCCTACAAGAAAAGCATGAGAAAATGTCAAAAGCACAGTCTGCCTGCTCCTCAATGAAAATCTGTTCAGTAACAGCAGATGTTGCTTCTCATGTATAAAGACAACTGTACTACAGAAGAATTGCTAATATTTGACTCCTGCAGGAAAAGAAAGTTGCAATTTTTCCAGTTTGGACATCTGCACTACCCACATGCAATGAGTGCATTTAAATGCATTCTTTAAGCGTTTTGAAATTTTATCATGTACATTTCCTGCTGAGTCAAAATATTTTGTCAAATGTAGCATATTTTGTGTCAGTGCCTGCCCTCTCTATCTGAAGTTGAGTCAGTTTTTACCGTATTTTGTGTTTTAAATCGCGCTTAAACGGCTTATTAAATCTTGCTTTTTTTCCCGCATCTGCTATGCAAATATACACAAAAATACGCGGTCACCTACATGTAACACCTACAGGAGCTGCTCACCCATGGAAACTCATGCTATGAAGCTAGCCACACAGTTTCTGTGATGATATTGGTAGCAGAGGAGGCTCTGCAGTTACTGGGCCAGCAGAGTGTTTGTGGGGGGGGCTGGAGCCTATCCCAGCTGACATAGGGCGCAAGGCAGGTTACACCCTGTATTGGTCGCCAGCCTGTCGCAGGGCTAACACAGAGAGACAGACAACCATTCACACTCACATTAACACCTATGGGCAATTTAGTCCAACAAAAAATTGTGTCTTTGTCCAACTAATATGATTAGCATTGTGTCTTTCTGCTGATATGTGAACACACTGTAGAATACAGCATTGAACAGCGTATGTACGTCAAGGCACTTTGGTGCAAAACCTGTTGTATATACACAGCACACGAACAGCACTTTTTTTTGCTGTTGTTCGAGGCTTAAGTTAGTAGATAAACTGTATCAGCTTCCCTTCTGATAGCTTTTCCCGCCCTAAGCATATATTTATAGATCTGTATTTACCAAAAAACAGCTGATTAAATCTGACCCTGCTTTAACTGCAGTGTACTCTATGACATGATGCTGGGATGGCTGTCCTAATGACATCTGGGCAAGCATTTCCTAGCACGTATGAAACTGATTTAAAATTTATGTTTGTGGATGTGAAAAATAATTATTTGGTCAGGTTGGTAAAAATCACTAAGCTCCAGCAGTACCAAATCCTATCTCCTCTCATTCTCATTAGCAAAGGATCAACTTTTGGTAAAAGGCTTCTCATCACGGTCAATCCTGTCGTCAATATTTTGTGTTCACTGTTTAAGAGTGATTAAAGTTACTAGTGTTACTCTCTGCACTCTTAGACACTGTGACTGGGTGTCACTGCAGTCCCAACAACTCCCACAGAGCTGTGAGTCTTCAGTGAAGCTGATTGCATCGCATTAGTTTCACAACTTGCATCTTAACAACCAAGACTTTCATTTATACCATATCAGCAATTTAAATTTACAAAATTTCAGAATAATCAGAGTAGGGCTGCAACGATTCATCGATTAACTCGAATAATTCGATTACAAAAAATCATCGAAGCAAATTTGCTGCTTCGATGCTTCGTTTAAACTCTGCAGCGCTCAGGGGTCTAGTTTCACCCGGATTGCAAGCATTAAAGTTCTCCGGCGTCGTCTTCTTCTTGTGGATTTATTGGCGGTGGGCAAACCAGCTTAGAGCTGCATTACCGCCACCTACTGGACTGGAGTGTGGTGTTAGGAAAAAAAAAAACTCTCGGTCGCTGCGACGGATTCCCTTTAACACTGAGTGGATCATCGCTGACATGTTTTTTCACGCCTCCACCGCTCTCTGCCGTGTTTGTGTGCTGTGCTCGCAGTGCAGAGAATTTCAGCTGTTATTTTTTTCTCTACTTCAGCTTCCAGAGCGGATTGCTATAACCAGACATATTGCTAGCGAGAGCCGCTATTAGCACTAGAGATCATTCGGTACCGGAAGGACCCCTTCCACGTCAAAATATTTTTTATACCACTTTAATATGCATTGTATATTTGATATTTATTGTGATGGTCACATTAATGTTAAAATAATTAGTTTCAAACTCGTATTTTTATGGATCATTATTTTAATTGTGATAAGAGACAAGGTGATTGTGGACAGGCTTGAACAGGTGAGGTAAGATTGAAATAATCGTTGACTAATCGACCAATCAACAAAAAAAAAAGACAGATTATTTGACTACCAAAATAATCTTTAGTTGCAGCTCTAATAAATAGAATACTCGATTCCTAAAATAATCGATAGCTGCAGCCCTAAATCAGAGCCTTCAGTATGTTGATCAAACATGTGACACTAAACTCTGTAATTTGTTGCTACTGTTAGAGTTCTGTTACTGTTCTTGCTGCTGAAAAGGTAGAAAAAAATAGATGGGAAGATATTATTTAGAAATTCTAACACTTTAAAGCATCTCCTTCATTTTCTACAACTTAATAGTGGCTTTTATTTGGAAAATCTCAGAATTAGATCACCTTGGTAACGTCAAATAATTCAAAGAAGTTTTAATAAAACTGACATTTTAAAGCAACCTGGTAAATTCCTTCAAATAAAACTGATTCTAAGTGGGGCCTCCTGGGACTGCATTAGCCAGATTTCCCTTAAAGCCCACACACAAACCTGGTATTCTTGAGGAATAAAGTTGTCTATGATAAGCATCTGGAGCCGGAGTTCTCGGCTCAGCTGGCGGATGTTCTCCAGGAGGCCCTCGATCTCTCTGTTATGCTCTTGCTGCAGATCTGCCATCTAATGGATGAAACATAACAACCACAGTAGATCAGTTTCTGCTCAGTACTGACCAATCCAAACTAACAATAAATGTAGACATGAAGAACTATTTGATTAAACATGAATATATAGCACATATACAATTAATTATACCAATACTTAAGTATGTCATAACAGTCTTTGGCATGACGGCCCCTGCACAGCACACCACCCTGCTGTGCTGACAGTGAACAACTTGATTAATGATCTTTCTTGGTGTAACCCTTTTGTTAAGCTTACTTCGGATTTGGCAGCCATCAGCATGGTCCACACTTTCTTCAGCTTCTTAGTCTTTCCTTGAGCCTCCTCCTGCAGGCTAGTATACTTCTCTTCTATGTCCAGACGTTCTTGCTGTTTTAAAAGGGACAAGGTTCAGTGATTATGCAGAAGCAAGGTACTTTTGAAAGCAGCAACATACACAGATGGTAGTTTTTGCTGCTCCCTTATTTTCTATGGTGTTGCCACTTATTTGATTTGGCACAGACTTTATGCTGGACACTCTTCCTGACACAATCCTCCCATTTATCTGAGACTGGGACCAGCACTAGGAGTACAGTTGTGTGCGACACCTAGAAAGGTCTTCTTGGGCTTTTTGGTTTGTTTGTTTTTTGGAACTTTTGTATGTACGATGAGTGACACTACACCATGGAGCCACAAGCAAGACCCTCCATAAAAAAAGATCAGAAATCAAAATGTCTCTGTTAAAATAAATGGTTTCAAATGTCTTCAGGGCTTCAAAAAGACATGAATCTTGTTGGCTTTTATCAGAACACAGATCCTAATCAATCTGCGCTAGTAAGAAAGCAAGAGAGCGAGTATTACCTTCTAACCATATTCCCAACCACAGTGACGCAATAATTTTTCTTTAAAGCAGGCGATGTTGTAACTGTCAGCATATCCTGTTCTCTCCGTAAAGCATGGTAAAGTAACGAATAGCTTATGAGTGGCTAGAGCTGAGAGTATTCTAATTCTTTGAAGTGAACTGTTACCTAAAAAAATATTTGAATTTGCAAAACTCTTCATTTAGCTGTTTGTTTGCCTGCTGTCCAGTGGTTCAAACAAACTGGATATTCTCTCCAGGGTAACTGCCAGACATGTGGGTTAGTGGCAACTTAAATTTTTATGTGTGACTACTGTGGTTACACCGTGGTAATAAGTGAGAATTTTCCAAGTGTTATCGCTGATTCATAGTTGTAACATTTCTTTAGATACCATCAACAGGATGACTGAATAAATTAAGTGATTATCACCTGACAAACCTAGGAAAGTTTCAGATAATGTGCTGAATCAACGATGACGTTATTTATCCTTACCTCTTTCTCCTCCAGCTCTTTCCGCAGCTGCTCAGCTCTCCTGCGACGCTCTTCAAGTTCACTGTTGGACTCCTGCAAAAGCTTCTCCTGCTCCTCAGCTTTGGCCAAGAGGTCCACCCCACCCACAATCACCTTCTTTTCTAAAGCCGACAATTTCTCCAGCAGGAGGTGATGCTCCTGCCTAATGGTTTAAAAGGGCCATCAGTTACCAAAATGAGCCAAAATGCCACATTTGCAGTTAATAAGAAATAGATTGGGTTTCCTCTTTGTTGACTCACTGGGCTTTAAGAAGGTCCTTCTCCCTCTTCTCAAGCTCTGCTCTTGCCTTGTTCCTCTCCTCCTCTTCCATGTCCAGCTTGGCCTCCAAAGCCTTTCTTTCCTCTTCAATCTTTGCCTGCATCTCCACCATCTTGTCTGGGGAAACCTTCTTCCTTCCTGAACAGAGACACAGGACAACAAAGAGTCTGACGGGTTGTTTAAGATGTACTTGTCACTGTAGAGATATCAAATGATTCAAAGCAGATTTTTTTTAAAAATCAGGATTAGTATAATCTAATCTGTGCAGTTTGTGTTCATAAATTTGCAATGGCGTAGTCGCTGCAAACTTATGAGCAAACTTGTGGGTCTTCTGAATGAACCTGAATGCTTACGAGCCAGTGTCACTAAGATTCAGCTGCATGTGTTTCTAGCTTGCTAACACACAGCATTAAATAATCACTGTTAGTATAAAATTATAAATAAGGGAAACTATAAGAAATGCAAGGCTGATAACATGGCGGTTATGAAAAAAGTGCGTATCAATGGTGGCAGTCAGACACAGACAAACAGAAAAATGCTAGCAGTGATTATATAAGCTGTTATCCAATCAGAGTCAGGGAAAAGCTACTGAAGCGCGTGTCGGCCGTCTTGATCATTTTAAGTGAGAAAAACCACTGTTTCTACAGGACAGTGGGACCATGTAGATTCTTACACCAACCTCTTTCTTCTTGAATTAAGAGGTGAATAGCAAGTCAGACAGGCATCATTTGCACCAGGAGGAGGAGAAAGAGAAAAAAGCAACACATTACAGAGTGATTCTTAAAGTTTTGTGTCTATAAATTGAAACAAATACAGAACAAGGAATGGGTGAAAGACAGAATGCTAAAGAGACAAGCATCTTTCAGTGACGCCAGTCATGAGACACACAGGAAAAAAAAACAAAAACAAACAAAAAAAAAAAACACACATAATGAAACATGATGTGAATCAGTCCGCGTTTCAAATCACAATTTGATAAAGAACAGGTAGAAAGTGAGGTTATTGAAGTGGCATGCGCAAAAACTGATCATTTAGGTCATGTGTGAAGAAGAATAGTAGAAAATATTCTTCCAATAACATCAACCTTTTACAAAGCGCTGTCCAGCTGGGCAGGTGCAACAAATGAATTCAGGAATCTGCAAAGCAAGCGCCTTCATTCAACTGACAACCTTGCAATCAGTTTTATGTAAAGCCTAACAAGGTCTGGCTGATGAAAATGAAGGCGTGTGAAACAGGTGGGGGGTGGGGGTGCTATGGGCCTACAGGAGTGGCAGCGACTCAAGGAAAATACAAAGCCCCTTTCACACATGTTCTGTAATCCATAAACACTGTCAAATTGCCAACCAAGGATTTTTATCCAGTGACACAATCCACTAAAGATGCTAATTGTAATGTAATAGCAAGGGGGGGGGGGGGTAGGTTTTAGGAAACCTCCATCACCAACGGATCAATGCAGAAAATACTTACAAAGAGGAATTCAAAAATTCACATTCCAAACTTTAATCTTGGATCAAAACCCATTTTCACAAAAAAAATAAATAAATTGGTGAAAATGGTGATAGTCTGAATTTTATTTTAATGGGCATCTTATGAAACCAGACACTTGTGCTAACTACATTCAGATATAGTAGCAGGTAAGTAGGTAAGCTGACCAATATACAGTGGAAATGCTGCAAATGACGAGTCATTGACGAGACATCGAGGCATCAGGAAATCCCCTAAAGAAAATCACCTACATGCACAGCACAAACAATAATGCTGGTTGGCAGATTAGTTTTCAGCTTTCATTCATGCTCACTGTTTACAGAGCACAAACAGAAACAATAAACAACCTAAAAGCTATCCCCCACCCAAACACCCACCCATCCATCCATCCTAACAATTTCGGTAACAGGCTAATGAGCTATACAAAATATACACAATTTAAAACTAAAACAACTCCAATTGCAGATTTTGCAGTGTAGACTATATAATTCCAGATCCAGCTCATCTGTCTGAAGAGGTTACATTGTTTGGGAAACTAAATTGGTGATAAGACATCTCAAAGCACTCAGTCTGTTGGTCATGAAAATAAATAGCCAATAAGGTATAAAAGTTCACAGAATAAACAGCAAAAACTATGCCTATTATTATTATTATTATTATTATTCACATCTAAAACAGCAAATTTATCTGTCCCATGTGTGAAAAGGGCTTAAATTTGTGGGCAGGTGGGTTGGTGAGCAGAGTGCTGCTCTCACTCACTATTCTGAGGTTTGTCCTCAGTGGACAGTGGCACTGCAGAGGCACAGTCAAATTCTGAGCTATTATTGCTGCTACTTTCTGTAAAAGAGGAGAGGAAGTACTATACCCAACGAAGCCCACAGTGACAAATACACAATGAGAGATAAGACAGGGCTAGCAGCATTGGGTTTGCAATTTGTGGGTATATCAAACTGATGCAATCTGTAATATGCACACATGCATGTAACAGACACAGCAAATGATCTTACTCACAAAACCTGGACAATTTGGTTGTTATTAATTCAGAGTAGTCTAATACTAGAGTATTTAAAGGAAAATAATCACAACTGAAAAGACAGCAATTTAAAATCTATTAGAACAAGGCCTGCTGGGAACACCCAGCATTGCAACACATACTGAATTCATGAGTATTTAGTATTGCCAGTTGTTACGAATAGAAGGTGAGAATACCAGGGGAACTCTAAGAGTTTTTTTTATGTTTAAGGAAGTCTGAACCTTCAAACAATATCAAAGCAAGCTCAGTGCTGACTCATAATGCACTGATGACAGCGATAAGGCCAAAAACATCTATGCAAGTCACCACCATAAGCAGATTTTAGGTCACACAATCTATGTGCTTATTAATAGTATAATTGGTTTTACCTCTTCTCCTGCGACCACCTCCTGTCACCCCTCCTTCATCATCACCTTCATCCATCTCTTCCGATCCACTGCCATCTGAGCCAGAGATCTCTTCACCTAGACGCACACAAAATGGCATTTTCACAAAGATATGGCTTAGTCTTAAAAATATATGCAAATCGCAAAGTGTGACGATTTCTTTAGAGTCTAGCTTTTTACCTTCTTTAAGTTTTTTCTTGAGCTCCTCAATCTCTTTCTGAAACTGGCGCAGTAGGGCATCTTTAGGGTCCTCATTGATCCTGGCTTTGTTTTTGATGTTTTTAGCCCTGTTGGCATAGCGTAGGGTACTGATGGTCTCATCATAGTTGTAGTCTGCAGGGCCTATATTTGCACACTGGAGGGGATTAAAGTGTCACATTTAAAAAGTAAGGCAAAAAAAATGTAAAGATATATATATATATACACTGCTTTCTAACTGTATCAGTACCATCATCGTTTTGGAGTTTCCTCCGAGTGAATCCTGGAGTAGCCGGGTCAGTTTTGAGTTCCTGTAGGGAACGTGGGTGCTTTTGCCATCCACCAGGGCTGAGATGACATTACCGAGCGTGGAGAGAGACAGGTTGATCTTTGTTGCTTCCTTTAAACGCTGACCTGTGGCTCCAGTCTTGCCCTGTCTTTCTGAGCCCTGTAAGCGGTGAAAGTAATGGTAAGTTAATGGTAACAAGATGGATCATAGACTATAGGAATACAGTACATACAAACACACAAACAACATCAGTATCATCTCATTTAGTTTAGTAGTAAATTAATACATACTGCCAGGTCCACCAGATGAAGTTTTCCCATGCGTACATGCTGGTTGCCATCTACACCCTTCTCACTGCACTCGATGGTGATGGTAAAGATAGCATGAGAACGTGAGCTATGCTCATTCATGTTTGTGGCTCCGACAGACCCTAAAAATTGCAGGATAAAATTTTACCAGAGGTTACTATAGTGATATCTTTAGGAACTTTAAAAGGCAACAGAAAATTTAAATTTTGCATATTTCCCCTTTACTCTTTCATAGTCACCATGTTTCCATTTCTTGCAAGTAGGGAGAGCCTTTTAAGTTTGACATGTGGCTTTTGCCACACATCCTACAGAGCAGTATTTGAGTAAGAAGGAATAAAGATAAAGGTTTGGTCTTGTGGCTATCCATTTTAGTTTCAGTGCTGTTGGTTTTTCTGCTTACGGTTTTTGTGGCCCAGTGTCATAATCCTGTCCATATCATCAGCATTGTTCACAACGTAACCAGACAGGTCTTTGATGTACACGCCAACATCTGGTCTTTCTTTCACCTGTCATAAAAAGAAAGAAAGAAAAAAAAAAAAAACGGTGAGAAACTGAGCCAGCTGAGTCAAAACACTGAACACAAGCAAATTAATTTAGCCATCTTCCAACTTGGAATATGACTATAGTGCCCTTCTTGACAACTCCCTCCAGACAGCTTTGCTAATAGTTACACTGTTACCTCTAGCCTCTGCATCTGGTCCTTGCCCAACAAATCCCGCACCTCTTCGTTGTAAATCTCCAGGTACGAAACACGAACTAAAAATCTGTGGAAGGTAAATGCATACAGAAATCAGAAGATTTCAAAGTGCAAATTGGAAATGCTTTACTTCTAACACTTTAGGCTCTGTTGGCATGGAGCCTTTTATTCTAATATGAATCTGAATAAAAACAAACAAACAAACAATGCAATAATAAGCAATCGAATCAGAGTAACAGACTCCATCCTGGGGAAACCCTTGCTATGAACAATTTAATCTGTTTTGTAGAGAAAAAACATTTTTTGAAGGCTTTTTCCAAATAATTTTTTACTTTTAAAATCTGCACAAGCTCACTCATTTAAATAAAAAACAGAAGCACACAGCGTCTCACAATACAAAATGCTGTCTGTTAGTTCTGAGCACCATAAAGTTCCCTTGCAGACATGTACTCCTTTCCATTCATCTTAACAAGTCAGCTTCAGGTCTGAGTGTGCACCCAGAACACTTTTCTGTAAAAGTCCAGTTAAAATCCTCCCAGGAGGATTTATGTAATTACGTTTAACATGGCGTAAACCTCAATGCAAGATGTCACTTTAATAGACAGGCACGCAACATTACAGTTCATTGCACAACACTAAAATGTGTCACTGTTTTGTAAAATCCCCTAAATAGCATTGACATCACAAATTTAACAGACTTCTGGTGTCTTGACAGTGTTCAGTTTAACTTGTGTCCTCAAAATTCCCAAGCTGATGTGATACAAAATAAAGAAATAATTAAATATGTCAACACCAGAACCCATTCGGCAATGACAGCAGCAAGGGCAAAGACGTCATTACGTTGCTAATTTTCATCGAATTTTTCTAACTTTCGTTAAGACTTGACAAAAAAAAAAGTATTTAAGATTAAGTTTCAGGGCTTGTATTACTTTTATAAATTATTTCATTAAAGATTGTAAAATTTAAATAAATATTAGAGTTCACTAATAAGCAAAGATGAAAACAAACAACACAACAGATAGCATTTCTGAATAATTGAATTATTCTACAAAAAGAATATTATGGAAAAGTTAAAAATGAATTTTGGATAAATTGCAGTATTAATTACATTAAAATAAAGAACATATAAAAGTGAAAGTTTATTACACCATCCACATCTGCACTGGACTGAACAGTAGATGGATCAAATGAAAGGTCTTTGCTGGACTATTTTTTTTTCTTTCATGTGTCTTAAGAACATGATTTTATGATACTGATCCTCTACTGTAGATAGTTTGCCACTTTTCTTTTGTCCTCCACTTGTCCAGTTCCCTCAAATTTCTTAGAGAGACACTGCACACCATGCCGAGATATGCCAAGGTTTCAACTAATAGCTCTTTAGGAATCACCTTGTTGGTGCAAAAATACTAATTTATGCCTGTTGAACTATGTTATCTTTGGCATTTCTTGTATATTCAACCAAATAAATGGGAACAAATGCTATGTTTTTGGGACAGGCTGCTAACAAAGGGCCTAAAGATAGAACTTGAAATTGGTTCTTTGCAAAGTTGTCTTATCTGCAAACAACACTGGTTCGTCCCTTGAGTTGCCCTTTTATACCTGATTCATAGATTAAGTGGCTTAACAAACAAAAACATTCGCCTGAAAATGATCAGGTTCAAGGGCTGGACTGAAAATGAGTGAAAAAGCAGCCAATGTCCAAAGAAAAACAGGGCCACTCTAAGTTTCTTTCAAAGCAACTATCAATATAAAGCCAACAAGTTAAACTTTTAACCTAATGCATCATATTTACTTGTCACATATGACACATAGTGGTTTACACACTTGCCTAACAAGTGAAAAATCCCTGGTTCAGTCCCAGGGGTAAGACAGAAATCCCTTGGTGGCTGAATCAGTAAGGGCATCTGGCATAAAAATCTGCCAAATCATGTGGAGCCACCCACTGAGGATACCCCTTGTGAATAAGGGAGCAGCCAAAAGTAGCTTCTTTGACACATGCAGAATAATATAATGTGAGTGCTGTGGGTCGTTCCATCAATATTTAAAGGACTTCAATATTTAAAGTATTACACCAATTGTGTCATTTGGTGACTGATTGCTGTCTTACCTGGTGTCACCCTCTGCTTTGGCAATGTGTCCAAAAATATGCGCAAAGGAATTTGGAATTATCCCTCTGAGCTCTGGCACCGCTCTCACACCCTCCATGGTGAATGTTTTTCCGGTACCAGTCTGCCCGTATGCAAAGATTGTGCCTGAAACGGCCAGGAGAGAATTAAAAAAATAAACTAAACTCACATCATCACTTCAAATAAAACGTGGAAATAAAGAAGGAAACCGCATTGCAAACACTGAAATCAAATAAAGAGAACAATGGTTTATTATTTAAAATGTAAATAATGTGTATAGTCTTATCAAACTGTACCATTGTAACCCTCTAACACCGAGTCAACGATGGGGCGAGCTGTGAGATTGTAGACATCCAGCTGTTTACTGTCAGGACCAAACACAGTGTCAAAAGTGAAGGTCTTGGGAGGCTCATGGGGGGTCTCCAGCTTGTTGACTGTGATGGTCCCACGCATTTCGTCCACTATGACGGCCTGTTTGTGGCCCATCATCTTCTCTTTCTGGTTGAGGGGACGACATCTCACCACAACTTTAACGTTATCGCTGACCTCCTGCTTCTCAAGCTTATTGCTCTGAGGGAAAAAAGGGAGGGGGCACAATAGAGATAGTTATGCCTGGTATGTAGCAGGAATTTTTAAGTCACCAACATGGGCATAGGGGCAGAGCTGCCAGGCTGTTTCAGTGTGGCGATCTTGTTAATTTAGGCTAACTCTGTGAGTAAGGTTTGTTAGAGGCTAGCTAACAGTGATGTTATGCCGAGCTATCTGCTTTGCATTTGCCATTAGCATTGTTGCTAGGCAAGCATACACATACATGATAATGCTAGCTGGCAAGCACCACTGACGGACACCGAATCTGAGGTGACCGATAATACCCAACGTTGGAAAAGGCTACATTTTTTTTATTTTTTGGTATCCTACATAAACAACATACGGCAAGCTAGCAGCGCTAACCGGCTAGCATCACATTAGCGGAAAAAGGGAGGAACCCGGTTTGCAAACCAAACAAAAATGCAAACATGCCTGCGGACTTACCGGCATAGCGACAGGGCCAAAGTCTAATTACAGGCTGTGTATAGTGACAATTATATGTTTTCGAGTATTTTTTTTTTCATTTGAGGTTATCCGAAAAATTAAAATACTAGAGCTGTGCCCATTTTATCAGAATCCCACATCCCGATCGCTTGTTGTTAGGTCAGTGTGCGCATGCGCTCATTGGTCGTCACTGGTTCAGGCAGCAACTGCTGCAGAATGTTACCTGAGCTGAGGTGTTAAATATATCAGAGACAGCATAGGTGGGAACAGTAATGATGCATTTTGCTGTAGGGTGATTCACTGCAGTGCTGTGGATTAATATACAGAATGTCTGCATAAGTGCACTGTGCACTGTGCATGACATTACTGAAATATTATTTAGCTGCAAATTTGATATGTACTGATTTGATTATCAACATGTTAATTTGACACATAGCTGGTATGTAAACTGAAATAACGAGATTCTTAAAAATAGACTTTTATAAATAGTGCTATACTGATAAATATGCTGATAATGCCCGGGGGCATTTTTTTGGGCTTTATTGCCATGTCTTATCGGAGCAAACATCTCACGATGTCTCTCGCTGTCTCTCTCCTTCTCTCTCTCTCGCTCACACACACACACACACACACACACACACACACACACACACACACACACACACACACACACA